>ML799299.1:35852-46182 GCA_009831015.1 Picea engelmannii
TAGATTTTTATTGTTTTGTTAATGAAATATCTTTCTAACTTGATATTTTTGGTCTATTGCAGATAAATTCGAAATTGCAATGGATTTGATGAGCAGTTAGGGGATATTTGAAATATTTCACTTGCATTTTAGTTTCCTAGTTTAGTTGATTTTGGGAATATCTTCCTAGATTATGTAAAACAGTTTGATATTATCCACATGGAGGTTTTACCCTGTGGAGAGACTTATAAATACCTCTCATTTTTTTAATAATGATCATCCTCATTCGTGGGAGAACAAGGATATGGAGTTTTAATACAGACTGGAGCAAAATTTGGTGTTTTGTCACAGCTTTAGCTTCTCATTATATCAATATTTTGTTTCATGTTTTGTATATCAATTTGTATCTGGTTAATGACTACTTTAGCTATCTTAATCATGTGCAAATGATATAATTTTAATCACTGTAATCCATATCTGGTTTCTTCCAAGTGTATAAAAGACATAAAAATTGTTTAATTTAGTTTGTGAATGATAGGTTTATCTTCTTCATAAGTTGAATTATCAAATATAAGTTTTTGCATAACAGGTTTCCCTTATTGCAGAGATTTATAATCGTATAGTTGTTATGATTTTTTATGTCTTGTTTTTCCTGTAAACCACTCAAAGAGAAGCGCATCATATCGTTTACGAAAAGCTTCTGGATCAACCGGTGCGAGTTTCCTTCCTCTGTCCAGCTTCGAAGTCATCATACACAGGACAAATTAGGAGCGCTTCCAGGTCAATTAGTCGTTTGTCTATTGTTTTTATTAGTAGTTTAGTTCAGATATTATTTTAAGTTAGAGTTAGTATATTAGATCGTTTGATTTCAGCAGTTTTATTTCTTATTCATAAAATCCAAAAATCAAAAATCTCCTTGGCTGTCTTAGGACAAAAAGTATATGAGTTTTACAGGTTTTATGTAAATCTGCCAGTTGTGTATATTGTATATTTGTGAATAAGTTGTATTATAACTAGTAGTTGGACGGTTATTTAGTAGAATTAGTGTAATAGTGATTAGTAGAATAGTTAGTGTAATTTGTATTTAGTTTTAGTTTATATAGTAGTTTGTTTCAATTAGATTAGTGTATTAGTTTGTTTTTATTGTTAGTTAGTTTAGTTTCTTTTATTTTTAGTTAGTTTGTTTAGTTAGTTTTAGTTAGTTTTATTTAGTTAGTTTAGATTAGTTTTCTCTTTGGATTTCTTAAGACCTTAGAGCGGCCAACGGAGATTTTAAACTCGTCAGGGTGGTTCATTCCAAACGGCTTGGGTTATTTAGACAACCCTGGAACGGTTCCACTCTCTAAATTGACGGACGGACAATTCCGCCCGTCAGCAAATGGCGCTAGAAGGAGGGCATGAACTTAATTAATGGAACGAGGGGGTCACAAGACTCCTCCTCCACCTAATCACACACCTATAGTGACTAGAAGTCGTTCACAAGATAATATCCCCCCTCAAACAGCAACTACTTCAACCGAAGATCCACATATCAGAGTTGAGCTAGCAACCCCTAATCCTACAGGTGGTGATATCCAAGAGATCTTTCATCAATCTCTTATCAAAACACATAGTGCCTTAGCTAGTTTAAGGCGACCAAACCATCTGTGGGGTCAACCTTTAGACTTCTCTGATATCAGAGAACAGTTAGGTGATATTAACCTCACTGTGAATCCTACAGATCCAAACATAAATCCTGCTGCAGGAGGATCTGGGATACCTCCTTCACCACCTCCCTCATCTCCTTCCTCTTCTGGGGGATATTCCTCTTCTGACAAAGGCAATCCACCTTCTTAGCCTTCCACACCCACTACCCCAATGGAAAATCAGAACAACCCTGCTAGACCCTAGTTGGACCAGGATGTTGTAGCTATACCTAGAGCCCAACACCCTTTACCTAAGCACCCGGAGAAATGGCTTCCTAAGTTTGATCTCGATTCAAAACAGATAGTTGAAGATCATATCAAAAAAATTATGTTAGCCATCAGACTCTGTAATGTTGAACATGAAGACGTTGTCTGTAGGTTGTTCCCTTATACTTTTGAGGGTAATGCATCCACTTGGTACTTTGCCCAACAGCCTCGTACCATAGTGTGTTGGGAAAATTTTGAATCATGCTTTTTGGAAAAATTCGGAGATGGTAAACCTCTGGAAGTCTTAGTCATGGATCTTTTGAGCTTAAAGATGAACCCGAAATAAAAAGTTAAAGATTTTAATCAAAGATTCTTAACGCTTAAAAATTGAATCCCTGCAGATTCTATGCCTGCCGAGAGTCTTGTAGTAGCTTACTACACTAAAGATCTACATCAAAATATAGCTATTTGGGTTAAACGATCTAAAAATGCCACTTTGTTAGAAGCCTTTGAAGAGGCTACTCAGATTGAAAAAGATATACTTAGTCTTAAGGACTCTTCTAGCAATGAAACTGAGACTATTTTTTCTTCCAAAAAGAAGATTGAAATTCTCCCCAGACCTGGACAAAACAAAACACAACCTGAAAACTCTGATTTGGAAAATTTAACCAAAGTTGTACAAAAATTGTCTAATCAAGTTATAGATTTAAAAAGGTCAACTGAAGAAGCTTCTTCGAGTAAAGGACCCTACAAACCTCCTTTTCGAAAGCCTTTTCCCACCAACCGGCCTAATCCAAACCCTGAAGGCTTGAACCTAGAAAGTTTTCAATGTGCTCTTCAGACAATTCTAGAAGCCCAAGATAACTTGATGCCCCCTGATATTCCTTAGGAGGAGGTTGAACAGGAAACCGTTCAAGAAGAAGAGTCTTCTCCAAACATCTTTGGACATTTCTCAGACAGCATCTTTCAAGCTAACTTCGAGACTGTTCACCCTTACAACACTAGGAGTAAGACATCAAATAAACCTCCTGCCGAGAACACTACAACTGCACCTCCAAAGACGTTTAAGTCAGCGGAAATTAAACAGAGTAATGTCAGTCCTAAATTAGATTATGATGTTGTTGAAGATTTAAAAAAATTAAGGGCTAATATTTCCATTTATGAGTTGTTGAAGTTTCCATTTTTGTTACAGAAGATGTTGCAAAATATTTCAGAAAATGGCAAGAATGGTAATTCAAATGGTAACAAAGTTGTGCAAAGCAAAGTTCCACAGAAGACTTCCACAAAAAATAATCCTAATCCTCAAGATAAAGGAAGCCTTCCTGTAGCACCTGTAAACAATGTAAATAACACGAATAATGTAGGTAAAGTAGCATTAGAAACCGCGAGTAAGAAACCACAAGCTACTACTCTAAGTACTCGCAAGAATGTACCTCCTTTTCTTTTAACTTTCGAAATATTCAACAGAAATGTGCATAATTGTATGGTTGACTCAGGAGCATCATCAAATGTGATGCCTTGGTTTGTCTACCAAAAGATTAACGCTGAAGTAGAACCATCTTCTTTGAAAATCATACAACTTGATCGAACAGATGTTAAAGTTATAGGCGAACTGAAAAATGTATTGATTAGATTATCGTCTAATCCAAAGGTTCATCGGGTTATTGATATAATTGTGGTGGATATTCCAGAGGTGTATGGTCTTTTTTTGAGCAGGGACTGGTCGGAGCAGCTACATGGTTACTTCGCGACGGACTGATCTCACTTATGGCTTCCAGAAAACGGTAAGCCCAACAAGATCAGGGTGAATCGTGAGCGTTACCTCAAGTTCACGGTCACAGACTTGAATGACCCCAATGAACCATACACACCTCCTGCTGATTCACCTGAAGTCCAAGGGATGGACACCTTCTTCGGAAATTTCATGGTTGAAGCTTCACGTATCAACAATCCGGAACAGCAGTCCGAGATCATAGCATGTATGCAACCAACAACTTCTATGCAACAATCCCATGAGCCTGATGGAAATCAAATTTGGTCTCTATATTTCGACGATTCCAAGTCTAAGGAAGGAGTTGGTGCAGGCTGCATCATTATCAATCCGGCAGGTAACAAGACATTATTGGCTTTTAGGCTAGAATTTGAATGTACTAACAATACTGCAGAATATGAGGCTTTACTGCAAGGTCTCAGAAAAGCCTTGGACATGAACATTCAAAATCTGGTTGTATTCGGCGACTCTGAGATAGTGGTTAGGCAGGTAAGAGATTCTATACACTGTCTTTCCTCGCATCTCAAATGTTACCAGTCTAAGGTATGGAATTTAATGAACAAATTTTATGATTTTAATATAAATTCCATTCATAGATTAAATAATGTTGAAGCAGATCTACTAGCTAATGTTGCCTCTAAACTTCTTCCTGCAGAAGGCTTGTCCCCAAACACATTCTCCATGGAATTATTGTTTCAACCATTTGTTCCTGACAATATCACAAACTGGAGAGTATTTGATGATCATCAACAGATCATTAAATTTCTACACATGGAAGAAACCTTTCAAGGCGTTGTGATAGATGAACGAATGCATGACGACAATTTACACGACTTTACAGTAATACCTAATCTGAAATCTCCTGAAGCTCTATTGGACATGGTAAATTTCATACCCAAATATGTTGTTAGATTAGAAAATTTTTATGATTTTGAAGATAAATTTAAAAAGACGGTCAATTGCAAAACCAATAGTTCCTCATTGTCTTATGAAAAAGTCAATTTAGGGACTAGCAAAAATCCTCAGTGTATCAACTTAGGCTTGGGATGTCCTCGACAAGAAAAAGCTTCTTTTGTTAAATTATTTAAAGAATTCAAGGATGTCTTTGCATGGACTTACGATGATCTTAAAACGTTTGATCCTAATATTATACAGCATGTCATCCCGATGAAGCCCCAAACCTTACCCTTCCAACAGAAACTGAGGAAAATGCATCCTAAACTAGAACCGACCGTACAAAAAGAATTGAATAAACTCCTAAGTGCTAAAATAATTTTTCCTATTAGACACACTCAATGGGTATCCAACCTCGTCCCAATGCGGAAGAAAAACAGAGAAATTTGACTTTGTGTCGATTTCCGAAACCTCAACCAAGCGTCTGACAAAGATAATTATCCTGTCCCGCCCATGGAACAAATCCTTCAACAAGTATCTGGTTCCGAGAGGCTATCCTTACTAGATGGTTTCTCTGTATACAACCAAGTCTTGATGTCTCTGCTAGACCAACTAAAAACTACCTTCCGTACCCCGTGGGGCACTTATGTTTATCGCAAAATGCCCTTTGGATTGATTAATGTTGGTGCTACCTTTCAGAGAGAAATGGACATTTCTTTTAGAGGCTTAATCAATCACTCTGTAGTAGTCTACTTAGATGACGTGACTGTTTATTCTAAAAACAAAGACGATCATCTAGCTCACTTACGAGTTGTTTTGCTACGATGTCGTAAATACGACATCTCCTTGAACCCCAAGAAGTCCATCTTTGCAGTAGAACAGGGTAAATTACTAGGATTCATTGTGTCTAGTGATGGAATGGTTATTGACCCCGAGAGGACTCAAGTCATCGCTAAACTCCCCCCACCTACCTCCAAAAAATCCATGCAGTCTTTCCTAGGCCAGATTAATTTCGTGAGAAGATTTGTCCCAGGTTTCTCTGAAATGGTCAGGCCTCTCTAGAATCTGATTAAGAAAGACACCCAATATCACTGGGGACGCACATAAAACCAAGCTTTCAATGCTATAAAGAAGGCCATAACAGACGCTCCATCTCTCATGAGCCCTGATTTCTCTCAAGACTTTACACTCTATACTTTTGCCTATGATCGTTCCTATGCCGCAGCCCTAACTCAAAAGAATTCCGAGAACAATGAAGTACCCATCGCCTTTATGAGCTCTGCTTTCAAAGGCGATGAACTTAACTACCCAACGGTCGATCGACAATCCTACGCTATTTTCAAAGCAGTTAAGCACTTCTGGTCCTATCTTTTGAAGTCAAGGACGAAGGTCATTGTCCCCTACCTTGCCATAAGGAACTTGTTAGTTCAAAAGGAGTTAGGAGAGAAGAGAGCCAAATGGGTCACCTCCTTGCAGGAGTATGACTTAGAAATCACCCCAACATAGATTGTGAGAGGCCAAGGGTTATTTAAGTTGGTAGTTGATTCAGAAATAGGACAGCGAGAAGATAGTGATACGTCAAACCTAGAACAACATGATCAACGTTTGATTTGTTGCGCACAAAACCTCGTAAGTCCTTGGTACAAAGATATTAGATTTTGTCTTGAACATGGATCAGCACCCCGTCACCTTGACCCCGCCAAGAGAAGAGCATTGAGACTAAAGTCCACCTCCTTTCATCTAGTTAACGGTATACTGTTTCGTCAGAATTTTGACGACGTACTGATGCGTTGTCTTGAAAAAGACGAAGCAGAAAAATTCTTGCTTGAGTTGCATGCAAGAGAAGCTGGTGGTCACTTCGGTGGCGACACCACTGCTCATAAGGTTTTAAGAGCCTCTTACTACTGGCCTACACTTTTTAGGGACGCCCATGCCCTGTGTTGTAAATGTATCGTTTGTCAGAAAGCATCAGGGTGGTTGCAAAAACCAACCTTCCCCTTGCAACCCGTTTCAATCGATTCTCCTTTCCAGCAATGGGGCCTTGATATCATAGGTCCTATTAACCCTCCATCCTCACAACAACACAAGTATATTGTGATAGCCATTGATTATTTTACTCGATGGTCTGAAGCCGCCGCACTAAGAACAGTTAACACAAGTCAAGTCATCGCTTTTCTAAACTCGAATATCATCACTCGTTTCAGTATCCCTGATTGTCTAGTCTTTGATAACGCTTCATACTTTTCTTCTCTCGATATGAGTGAGTTTTCTTTGGAGAAAGGAATAAAACTGAAGTATTCTGCTAGTTACTATCCCCAGGGCAACGGCTTAGCAGAATCAACAAACAAGAACTTGATCAAAATTATCAAGAGAACCGTGGCTGATAATCACAAGAACTAGCACAATGCACTACTAAATGCACTGTGGGTTGATAGGGTAACACCCAAAGCCGCTATAGGTAATTCCCCCTTTTTTCTTGTTTATGGCAGAGAATCCATTCTGCCACCTCACATTCTTCTTCCTTCACTTCAATTGTCACAAAAAGTCCAAGAAGAAGATTGTCCCCCTTTAGAAATTCGTATTAATGCTTTGATGAAGTTAGAAGAAGTAAAAACCCAAGCTAAGTGTAAACTAGATCAACATCAACAACTGATTAAAAGCTGGTTCGACTCTAATTCTGCTTCTGATAGGAATTTTGAAGTAGGCGATCTCTTCTTAAAGTGGGAAAAACCACACGAAGGAAAGGGTGAGCACACCGAGTTTCAAAATTTATGGCTTGGGCCATTTTTTATTGCTGAAAAGTTGGGTCCTAGTTCCTTTCGATTGCAGAATCTTGAAGGGCAACTTGACACCTATCCGGTGAATGGCCAAGCCCTGAAAAGATACTTCGCTTGATTATTACCCTTGTATATTATGTAAATATTTCCTTTTGTTTTTATTTTTCCTTTGTTTTCATTTTTGGTTTTGATTTGGATTGATCAATTTGTGTTTTTTGAAAGATATGCATACCTATGCACTGATCCATTCAGACCAAGACCATAGAAAAAAAAAATCGCTGAAATAACTTCTGAAAGATTGCACGAACATCAGTGGTATATTTCTAAAACTGATATTTATGTTGGAAAATTTGTTGTTTGAAAGAAGTTTACTAATTTCAATCTTTGAGCAAAGTTTGTCATGATCATCTATTATCTTTTTACGCTGTCCCTTTTCCGTAAAGGAATGACTCAAAAAGATGTCTCCCTGTCATAGTAAGTTGTTTTATAAATAAAACATTTTTGGAGCTGAATAAAGGACAGTGTTAAAAAATTTCTGATGAGGATATATGTTACATTATTAAAAAAATTCAGCGTCACCCCGCTCGGATATATATCTACAAAAGAAAAACAAAATAAAAAATATTAATAAGAGTTGTGGGAAGTATTTGTAAACCCGCTAGGATACTGAACAGGTCCGCTGGCAGCGGGTAAATGCATGCATGGTGCCAAGACAACTTTGTCGGGGTACTGAATAGGCCTGCTGGCAGTGAAGCAATGTCGAGTATACGAAAATCTGTAAAAAAATATAAGAAACCTCTTTAATGTCCTTTATTCTGATCTAGAACTTCTTGACAGGATACATATGTCGGAGTGGGTTAAATGACAACCCTGTCGAGGCTATGGACGCCTGTTGGAAGCAGTGGCCATGCCAATAGTATTGAAGATTTTATCATTAATATCATGACTTCTTGATCTTAAGACTGTTATTAGTTTTCATATTTTAAAACATCGCTGGAAAAGATGGCAAATGATGATGTTTGTACGATTTTTTGATTGTTGTTTTTGAGTTGAAATTTTCTTTGTTGTCCTAATCTGAATTTATTTCTTTTGACAGAGATAACTGCTTCTCCCAGTGTGTCATCATTGCTAGCAGCCAATTCAATTTTTTCTATTGCCCTATAAGCTGCCTACACCTATGTTTCCTGAACTTCAAATTGTCGTCGCATTTTGCAAATAGACGATATTTTCATTTCTTGCGACACTTGCAAATTGGTCTCAATTTAGTTTTCACGACTGTAAGCGTGAAAACTCCTCCATCATTATTTGAATTGTCATGATCTTCTCATTCATATCCTGAAAGGCACTCACCTTTAGCTAAATGAATTTTCAAACTATGCCTATTTGGACATTTTTTGCATAACTTAAACTGGTAAGGCATTGAGCATATAGATTTATATTGTTTGGGACTTGCCTAGTCATCAGATTGCATAGGGGTCATGGTTTATTTTGTTTTTATATGATGTGATCTTTATTATTATAATCTCTTGGCTTGTCAAATGTTATGAAATCGATTGTCACAATGTTTTATAAACGTTTGATTACACACTTATACAATGGCACATATTTAAATTTTGTGTTTGATTTCACATTGAACATTCATGGTTTGAAATAATACAATGGCGCATTGGTATGTCATCCACCGTTTGATTCTTGGGTTGGCCGAATAATATGGTTTGAACTATGTTATGATTGATTGAACAGAGGTTGTACTTTGCCATTACTATTATGCATGGCGGTGAATAATCCCACCACCCTCGCATGCGCACATTAATGCTTCCCCTTTGATCGTTCATAGATGTTAGCCCAAACGAATTTGCTCCTGTGTGTTGTTGTTTTCAACCCAAACCCTTACCATGTGCTCGCACCATGGCTCCAGTCGTAAGGGATGAACCCAATGGTAGCCAGGCTCTGTTGATGTTCGACAGTGCCCACAGTGACCTTGAGGAATTTGGATGGCTCCCGTTCATACAAAAGTTTGATGGTTTTAACCCCTGCGTTGCTCGACAATTCGCTTTAACCTTTGATGGCTGTCGAGCCAAGGTCGGGGATGTTCAATTGGAAATTGACGAGCAATTTCTCAGTTTAGCTACGGGTTTGCCCGCCACTAGACAACGATGGTCCAAGAATTGCAAAGTGGAAGAGGTCCCTTGGACATTGCTCTTCCAGTCACGTAAGGTTAGCTCCTGTGATAAAGGTTTTCCCGTGAACATGCTCAAGCAACGTTGGCACGATTTGTTGATGATAATCAAACAGTTTATCACCTGCGAGGGTCGGTATGGTTTTGTTTTCTTACACCACCTTCGTTTTCTTATGGTTTTCATGGGCTATGAGCTTAATATGACTTATTACTTGCATAAAAGCATGTTTAAGATGTCTAAGAGATACAAAAGAAACCAGGCTGATAATAGCCTTTTTCACTGTGGGTTGGTTAAAATTGTTGTCGTCTGTCATTTGAGGTTACACTGAGACTGTTGGAATGATTTTCTTTCTCACAATAATTTTGAGGACTCAAAACCTCCATGGGTTGAAAAACCTGTGGTGAGTGAGGGCAAGACTGTACCCCCGGTACCCTACAGTATTTTGTTACCTAAACCCTTACCCGACTCACCTAGCGACCTACCCCACTCTGTGACCAAGGATGTCGAAAATATTAATCCTGTGGCTAAAAGGCTGATCCAGGTGAATATCAGGGGCCACCCACCTTTTCCAAATGGCTCAAAACAGTTTTCTGACCATTTTGGCAATTTACTATTTTTAGCAGGTTTTAACTTCCGGGGCCATTTTGAGGGCCTAAATGAAGTTTTTTCAAGATATAGGTTCTCAATGATAGATGAAAGCATGATTGAGCCCCCAAAATGAATCTCCTCTACGATACCTTTCCAACGAGCTATCACACGCCTAAAACGGAGATCATATGCAAAAGTTACGACCCCGGGAAGTTGATGCACCAACTTACCCAAACGGGGCCCACATGA
>ML799299.1:65597-90901 GCA_009831015.1 Picea engelmannii
AAGATCAGGTCTATCATGGAATGGCCTACCCCAAAGGATGTCTCAGACATCAGATCCTTTATGGGATTGGCGGGATACTATAGAAGATTTATAAAAGATTTCTCCAGGATTGGTTGTCCAATCACTGCCCTCCAGAAGAAGGGGACAAAATTTCTGTGGACACAATAATGCGAAGAAAGATTTCAAACCCTGAAACATCTACTAACCCATGCACCTGTGTTGAAAATCGCTGACCTAGAAGCTGACTTCCTTGTGTGCACAAATGCCTGTAAGGAAGGGCTCAGAGGAGTCCTTATGCAAGAAGGAAAGGTGATCTGCTACGAATCCCGAAAATTGAATGAACATGAGGTCAACTATGTGACTCATGATCTAGAATTGGCTGCCATAGTGCATGCCTTAAAAATGTGGAGGCATTACCTCCTAGGAAGGAAATTTGTTCTTATGACAGATCACTGTGGATTATGGTATTTGTTTGATCAACCCAAGCTAAATTCTATACAAGCTAGATGGATGGCCCTCCTTAGCGAATTTGACTTTGAAATCAAACACATTAAAGGGAAGGAGAATAGGGTGGCTGATGCCCTTAGCAGAAGCATGAGAACAATTCACCTGGTAGCAGTGAGTACCTGCGAGACAAATGTCAAGAACAGAGTCAAAGAGGCACAAGAAATAGATCCCTTCGCCCGAAATGTGACCCTGTACCTACAACAAGAACCCACTGGGGAAAAATACGAAGGCTATCAGATGACCGACGGAGGTCTGCTCACCTACAAGGAGAGACTGTACATTCCCAATTGTGACGACTTGAAGAGGTTCATCATGGATGAACTACATAAAAGACCCTACACTGGTCACCCAGGATACCAGAAAATGATTACTTCCACCCGAAAACAATTTTATTGGCCAGGATTGAAGAAGGACATAGCCAAATATTTGGCCCAATGCAGAGAATGCCAACAGGTTAAAGAAGAACATCGACACCCAGTAGAACCATTACACCCTTTACCCATCCCAGAATGGAAATGGGAAACCATCTCCATGGATTTTATCACTGGATTAACAACTTCAACCAAACATAATGATGCCATTATGGTAGTGGTGGATAAACTAAGCAAGTCTTCTCATTTCATTCTCTTCAAATCGACCTGCAAGGCGATAGATATCACCCAGATATTCATGAAAGAGGTGTTCCGACTACATGGCATGCCGAGAGAGATAATATCAGACAGAGACACAAAGTTCACTTCCAATTTCTGGAAATCACTGTTGATGGGTTTGGAGACAAAGTTATTGTTTAGCACCGCCTATCACCCTCAAACCAATGGATAGACAGAAAGAGTGAATCAGATATTAGAATATATGTTAAGGATGCATGTGATGCATCAACCCAGGAAATGGGAAGACTACTTGCCATTGGTAGAGTTCGCCTACAACAACGGCTATCAAGCGTCCTTAAATATGAGTCCATTCGAGGTCCTCTATGGTAGACAGTGTAATACCCCAGTCAGCTGGAGTAATCCTGTAAATAAGATTTCTTTTGGACCCAACATGTTGAAAGAAATGGAACAGCAAGTGACTCAGATAAAAAAAAATCTGAAGGTCGCTCAAAACCGACAGAAAAGTTATTTTGATCAAAAGAAAACTCCAAGAGAGTTCCAAACGGGAGATCATGTATACCTCATAATTAAGCCCAAAAGGAGTTCCTTGAAAATGGGAGCTTGTGCCAAATTGGCACCCCGGTATTGTGGACCCTTTGAAGTTCTAGATAGAGTGGGACATGTAGCCTATCGGCTAGCACTTCCTCCCACAGTAAAAGCACATAATGTTTTCCATGTTTCATTATTAAAGAAATATGTACTTGATGCTAATCATATAATTGACTGGTCTATGATCCAGGTGGAACCGGAGGGAGAATTTCTACCAGAACCCCAATGCATACTGGACAGAAAGGAAACCCCGCTCTGAAATAGAACCGTTGCACAGGTCAAGGTGCAATGGAAACATTTTGGCCCAGATGAGGCTACATGGGAAATGGAGGATGCCATGAGATAGGCATATCCAATTTTGTTTACTTCTGTACATGTAATTCATGTTAGTAGCTAAGAACATCGAGGACGATGTTCCTTTTAAGGGGGAGGGAATTGTAACACCCTGTTTCCCCTAGATTGTAAATATAACTGAACTGGCCAAGGACTATGGAAAACTCATAAGTATGAATATGTGATGTAAATCGACCTGCAGAAAGAGGTCAATGAATGTGAATAACATTTTGAATTTATTGCAGGACTGCTAAGAGGGGATGTGCAAAAAGAGACCACGATGGCAGTGGAGGGCACCTGGAAAGGGGGCGTTAACTTCCACCGAGAATTAAATACCGTATTTGGACTCCACTGGCCCAGAGAACCAAAAGCGGCTCACTGGCCCTGAAATTAATGCCTTGTAGGCTGGTAGGTTGATGGTTTGATGAAGGATGGAGAGGTGAACCACCTATCCGTAGAGCCATCATGACTAACCAACGCAAGGGTAATCGTGCCACATGCAACCTCACGAGAGGATAAGGCATATGGAAGAAGCGATTGAGAGGGCAGACACGAGGGGAACCCTGGCATTACGCAGGGTGAGTGATATTAGAGAGGAAGGATTGCAACCTTCGCTCCTGGTCACTGGCACACAGAGAGATGCAGTCTCAGGGAATCACGGTCTCAGCTTGGGGGTGGCTAGTGGTAAATCCGCTGGGAGTCGCTATGCCTATGGTTGGGTGGAAATGAGCACCCCTCTCAGCAGTTGCACCCATTTCCGAAGTCACTTCTGATAAGTGTTTAGTTTACATATTGCCTCTTGAAATTCATAGAATGTTACATATATGTATATGCTCATAGACTTGTGAAATTGTGAACGATTCCAGTGTAAGAATGTATGTGTAGTGTTTTGATAAGAATTTATAGACATATGCTTATAACAGAGGAATCCATGCATGATTTAAGTTGATAAATGAATCTAATTATAGGTTGAATTAAGTTAGGCTTCCAGCCTGTTCTCGGGAAGTTGTTTCCCTTCATCCATCTCCCGAAAAGCCTCGGAATAGATCTCTTGTAGAGATTTCCTCCTTGGAAAGGTTTACCTAGAACTTCGAATAGGAACTTGAAGGTGCAAGTCTTAATAATCTTGTACGAGGAGGAACGACCCTCTTAAAGACCCGAGATGGCATCTTAAGGGAGGAATATCGAACCGACGGATGAGATTTCGTTGGGAAATCCACAGTTTCCCCACAACCGTTAGATTAGCAGGAGAAGGTAGGGTGTTAAAGGCCTTACCCCCTGATTTTCTTGTGTCTTCATGGGTAGTGAAGAGTCTAGGGCCATAGATTCCCATGCAACATGAGAACATATGGACCGCTGATTTCCCTGTCCACAAAGTTGTGGAAGAGTGCATAAAGTGGCATCAGAACTGTTGGATCTCATTGAGGTGCGATGAGGAGGTATGGTTGCGGTCATTTAGCAAGAGATATGGAGCCATTGATCTCAGCGACTACTCACCGCCGTTGATTTTGGTTATGGAGGAAGGGCTTCCTGGTGACGCCAAATCGGGAATCTGTGCATCGGGAAATCGGGGATTCTGTTGACAAGAGGTTTGGTGCATATCAACACGCGAAAACCCAAACCCCGATAAGACATAAGACTGTGGTCATAGGTTAACGATCATATGGTTCGAAGCCTATAGTCAGGAGGGCTAACGCGTAGGGAGCGTGTCAGGATTCGAAGGATCAAGAATCTTGGGACTGAGTGAATTTTGACATTTGAAACCCTGAAGCCCCGATGGGAGTTATGATCATGGTCATATAGAGGAGGTCATGCAAACCAAGAGCATAACCTATAAGGCTAAAGGGGTATTTAAGCACGTCGGAATTTTTGAAGACAGAAATCCCGACGGAAAGGGACATAGGACCACGGTTATGTACAGAGAGTTGGGTAGGTAAATAGAAGACCTGCGGCTTGGGGATTGGCATTTTGCTGCTACATGCTTCGGGGATTCTCATTATTGAGAAATCAACCAAAAATTTTGATTTATGGTAGTGGGTGTGTTACATCGTTCTTGCCAAAGCCACTTGATGTTGCATGGCTGTGGGTGCGGTGTTGTCAACAATCCCAACTGTTTGACGACCTCTGCTGAGATGAGGTTTTTCTGGCTTCCGCTATCAAGAATAAAATGCAGTGGGGTCCCCTTCACCCACATCTATGAATGAAAAAGGCACTCCCCCTCTTCAATATCTATTGATTCTTCCGGTTGAATTGCTACGATTACGACAATAGCAGTGGGATCTGCGTCAATGATCTGTCCTTTACCAGTATTTTCAGAATCAGATTCTGAATCAAGGTTCGGCTCCTTGTCTTTGATCTCAGCCACCAATGACTATTTTGATAGAAATTCATCTGTGTTGTGCTAGGGGATTTTGTGGAAATCACACCATTTTTCGGTGTCCTTCTTTGTCTTCCCGTGACCCTTCTTTTCCTGTTTCTTGGACTGGTTTTTAGGATACTGTTTGTTAGTATTGTCTTTGTCATACTTCGGTTGCTACAGATTTGCATACCTGAACTCCCATTTGTTCTGGTGCTTAAATTTCTGCTCGATTTTAACAGCATATCAATAAGAAACACCAAGTGATGATATGTCTAGAAAATCCATTTCAGTTTGGATGTATCTGTGTAGAGCCCAACGGTATTTTAGAACCAAATGTCACTCAGAGTCTTTGATATCCAGCTTGGTGTGCAAGGTATGGAAGGTATTGGTGAACTCTGGAAATGCTTGGCCCCTCTCTTGTCACAGTGTGGTCTATCTCATGTATTGGTCCTCATAATTGCCAACAGGGTAATAATGTTCCTTTATCACATCCACCAAAAAATCCCAAGAGGGATCGACCCCGTATATTACAAACTCCTCTGTGGAACTTTGGTCCCAGTAAGTTTCCCACCAATGTTTGACATGAGGGAGAGCTTTAAGGAGTGTGAAGGTGACCTTTTCTTTGTTAGAAAAATTGTGAACAGAGAAATAACCTTCTAGCAGAGTTAACCATTTTTCTAAGGCTTCTGCATATATCTGTCCTTCAAATACAGGAATATCAAAATTAACTTGTACCTTGAAAGACGAGGTGCCTCCAAAGTGGACACTTGATGAAGATGAGCCTGATGCTATCGGCAAGTGTTGAATGATGTGGGGAAAATTCTCCATCATTTCATCCCTCTGTCGTGTGAGAGCTTACTCAAGCAACATATTGATAGGATCGTCTGCTCCATCGTTTTTCTTTTCTTCTTCCATTGAGGGTTTCTTGGGTGTGCGAGAGTGATTGTCTTCAAGAGAGACAAGCTTGAGACCCAACTTGCTATACTCGGACCTCGTCGGGGACATGCACTAAAAAAAAAAATGATCAAGAGCAACCTGCTCTGATACCACTGATCCAGATTATTTTCAGCACAAAATGAGAGCAGAGATATAATAGATAAATGCAAAGAGATATCGCATATTTCCAATAATATAAAATAAATATATCAAAGCTGAAACCATAAACATAGAGATACAGTAATACACAATTTCTATTAATGAAATAAATGTACAGAGACTATACAAATACAGAGTGAAAGACTCGCTAGAATGGTGGCATCTTATCTGAGAAGAGATGTGATGGCTACTCACATTTGCAAGAAGATGATTACAATGAGGCTTTGAAGGAATTTTTTACAATAAAAAGGAATGCCCAAAGTCCTAGACATCCAAAAACCTAACCCTAGGAGATGAAGCGCCAAAAGTCACGTGGGCCCCGTTTGGGTAAGTGAGTACATCAACTTCCTGGGGTCGTAACTTTTGCATATGATCTCCGTTTTAGGCATGTGATAGCTTGTTGGAAAGGTATCATCAAAGAGATTCATTTTAGGGGCCCAATCATGCCTTATACTATCATTGAGAACCTAGATTTTGAAAATCCTTCATTTGGGCCCTCAAAATGGCCCCGGAAATTAAAACCTGCTAAAAATAGTAAATTGCCAAAATTGCCAGAAAACTATTTTGAGCTATTTGGAAAAGGTGGGTGGCCACCGATATCCACCTGGATCACCTAAGGTGACACACTTGAGTGTATATACACCTTCTTTAGAAGTTCTTCAAGCTGCATTTGCAGTTCCTTCAGCTCTAGTGTACTCATCCTGTAGGGAGTTTTGGATACTAGAGTCGCTCCAGACATTAAGTTTATAAAGAAATCAATATCTCTCTTTGGGGGTAGTCCTAGTATCTCCTTGATCACATCCTCAAAATATTTCAAGAACGCATGATCCTCAAAAATTTTCACCATATCCTTAGGTGCTTCCTCCATATGAGCTGCAATTATTTGGTAGCCCTTCATGTAACACTTCTTCAGGCTTGTGGCTCTGGACATATGTCTACAATTTTATGATGGTCTCAACCAGATTTATGTCTTCATCCTTTCCTCCTCTATGTCTATTGGATTTGGTTCCTTCCATACCCAAATGGACATTCATCCCTCTGATTTCATCTTCTTGATTATAGACTGTGTTTGTATCATCCATATCTCTACCCTCTATGATGATCTAATCTAATCAATATACTGTTAATTTTGCAAAATATGCAGCCAACGGAACCTTGTCAGATTAACTAATTCAATTATTTTATAAAAACATAAACCATTTTGGTTTAACAACCTATCATACTTATTTCCCTAGATTTTATGAGTACTTGTCTAATCAGTCCCCTTTTCTGGGTGAACAACTATGTTATGTTGTCCCAGACCTTTCCAATCTGAGCTTTGAGCAGATAGTTATGGACCTTTCAAACTTGTGCTTCTTCTCTACTGCACTCCTTCTACAATTGATCTCTTTTCTTTGAGTTAAACTGCTCTTAGATATTTGTTGGATCCTATCATAAAGTTCCTAGGTCTTTAGTACCTCTTCTAATGCAGTTCTGAACTAGTCGAAACCAACAACTTCCTTCCTAACCCCTTTTTCCTTCTTTAACACAGTTTTCGGGCACTAGCCCCTTCTTCTTCAACCCCCAACTGCATTTGACCGCAGGTTGTGACCAAGCGCTAGTAGACAGGTGCTTATCTAGAGCCTAGGGAACTTCAGGGCTATAGAAATTTAGGCTTCGAAAGTTTTCCTTCCTTCTTCACTCATTTTCCCTGAACTCTGAAGTGGTCGGCTTCTAGAGGGTACCTCTTCAGAGCTTCACAGCTCTTAGCTTCGGGGTTCATAACTGCAGTACTCTGTAATCATCTGAAGGATGAACTGGTGAAGATCTCTGGAAATTTGCTCTTCCGAGATTTTTCTTCCTTCTTTCTTTGTTTACCCGATCGTCGGAATGATGAACCATTGAGGTCTAGTCAACATCCACGTATCAGTGTGACACATGGTAGAGTTACATAGTGGACATGCGGCTCCATCCAATGGATGACACGTGTCACATATTAATTGGGTAGGAAGGGCCCTTGAATAGCCTAAAAAATGATGACACATGGCACGTATCCCATGTGTCCATGTCACCCCAGGTGATGTCGGCAGATTGGGCCACCTCCATGACTTAGAAACTTCGAACTTCAGAGGTTTATAATTCATTACTCGGTGATTCTCCCAAACTCCAAAACTTTGAAGTACTAGGATGGTGATCCTTCATGGCTTCGGAGCTTCGATGCTCAAGATCTTCGAGCTTCAAGAGATATTGCAACAACATACACGCATACCCCCTAATGTTAAATTCTCAGAACTTTCATAGTTTCATCAGAAACTACATATCAGGGGGGTGCTACATGGAAGAAAATAAGGAGCGAACACGTGGCTTAATCCCATGAATGACATGTGTCATGTTCCAATTGGCTCGAACAATCTTTGAAACACTTGAAAAATTATGACACGTGGCAAGCATCTAGTATTCCCACGTCATTCTCGTGCTTCTTGACTTCAAAACTTCGGACTTGAAAGGTTTCTACCTCATCACTATGTGACTTCCCTGAAAACCGAATCGACGAAGTACTGAACCGGTGGTCCTTCGTGGCTTTAGAGATTTGACGCTCTAGAACTTCGGGCTGCAGAGAAATCCACACCTTCTTCTCCCATTTCTTCTAAACGCCGAATTCCCAAATTCTCCGGTGCTTTATTACTTCGGCACTCTAGAGCTTCAGGATTTGGAAGATTTAATGACTTCTTCACTCAATCCCTTCGAACGTCAAATTCCCAAACCTATTAACTTTCAAGGGTCCATGTAGTACAACTATCATCATATAAGATGGTGACACATGGCCCCCACGTGTTGGACTTCTATTGGTCCAACAAGGTCATCAAAAGAACAATTATGACTGACATGTGGCATGATTAGGGGAGGTCCACGTCACCCTTGATGACGTCATCATGCCATGGCATACCACGTTCTTCAACACTTCGTAGATCCGGACTTTGGTGGGTTCTTGACTTATCACCATGTTTCTCCCGAACTCCAAACCATTGAACCACTGCTTCCCGAAACTTTGAGACTCTGGGGCTTCGGGACTTCAGAGCTTTTCTTAACATTACCTTCTGGTTCTCCCTAACTCCAAATTCCTGAACTACCGAAATTTTTCATGGTTGATCTGTGGACACGTGTCGTTTTTAATCCAATGATCTGGATGAGTTGTGGACTTTGGGAATTTGGTAGGAAGTCCATTCTGCATGCACTTCAACCAATTTCCCCGAACTCTGAACCGTCGAACTACTCGAGGAAAATTCATAGCTCTCCTCCTCCTGGATGATCTATGGCTGAAAATCACTCCGGGACTTCGGAACTTCGGGATTTGGCCCCTTTTTCTCAGCAAAACGTAAACTTCGGTCCAAGTCACAAAGTCTAAAGGACTTGGCAGTTAAATTTCATGCACCTTTCCCACATCTGATGACTGTGCAGAGTTTGCCTTCTCCCGAATAGATCCCATGACCACAATTTAGTTTTGTGGACCATAACGATGGTTATTGTGGCTTCCATGTCTGCCACACCTTTCGAGGTTTTAAATATAGTGCAATTGTTCTCTTAGTGCCCTTGTGGCACTTTGTAACTTCAATTTACTCATACATTGCCCATCTAGATCAGTGTTGAAACCATGAGCTCTGATACGAATTTGTAATGTCCCCATCCATCCAAGGGATGGGCCATGCCACCTTACATAAAGACTCACTTTAATTTGTGGAAAATATCATACTTAATAAATTAAAAACAAACATATTCTTTTTGTTAACATACACAGAATTATGCGAAAATGTATAGTAAATAAACACATGTGTAACATACAACATGTAATTAAGCATATATAAAGAGTACTTATTTGTTTAAGAAGTCCATCAACTGTGTGCAAACCTTCCATAAACCTCTCAGCCTTAGACCACGCTACTCCAAGCTATCAGCAGTGGGTCACCCTCGAGCTGGGACTAAATTCCACCTAGGGTAAAAGGAATCCCAGGCTCAGCTAAGGATACAAAGTCTACAGGAAGTATTTCTTCCCCAGGAGTTTACTCACTTCCACATCTTATAGTTCCTTATTCCCCACATGCTTGTCCCACCCAAGGGAGTGTGCCCCTTCTCTGTTCGATAGTCCTTCGACTGCCCCACTAATATTCACATAATTACAAACACTTGGCTCTCCAACTTAGTTAGATGTAATGTGTGAAGTGGGCCTTGGGATATTACATCTAACTAAGTTATATGTTTCACACATAATAAGAAAGATTACTTGTGTAGTAGATTGGTTATTACTTGATCCTATATATATCACAAATAACAGCAAGGATCATTAGTTTCCCATTATTGTCATTACTATTCTAAATTAATTTCATGTTGTACATCTAATTTCCCATTCCACCTATGATTTTTAAATTATGATTTTTAAATTAAAATAACTGATGAAAATAATGATTTTTGTTATATTTTTTAAATAATTAAATTATATTTATTTAAATATGTATTCATCTATAAATTTTAAATACTCTTCTATGTTACTCTTCTATGTTTTGCAATATCTCATGAGAAGAATTGGAACAAACACTTACATTCTATTAACATACATTTCCACTTTCAATAAACGAAAATAACAAAAATGAATTATTTGAAATTTATGTATTAAAATTTCACATTATATACATAAATTTGATTCTCCATTGTGCATAACGTTACGATGAAGAGTGCTGCATTAATTTGATTTTGTATCTTCTGAAGTTATGATTACATCATAGAAAAACCAGCCCATGTGATACTCATTTAAAAACTACCCTATCTCCATGTGATGCTCATAAAAAAACCTATCCTACATCGTAAAAGAGCTTCATGATAAGAATACTAGGGCTTTTCAATACTTTAATTTTATTCGATACAGAACTAAAAAAAAATCAAATACATATAACCTCAAAATGGATGAGAGGAGATATCATTCAAAATTTAATACATATAGCCCCAAAATGGATGAGAGGAGATCTCATTGATAATTTAGGTATTTGTAGTTTTGTTTATGAGTAGTTTTTTTTGTTAACAAAGATAGTTATTTTTTGTTTATAGGAAATGGGTTGGGCGGGAGCCTAATCAATCCCTGTTACATATTCTTTTTCTAAAAAATCTGGTAGCCCTGTGACATGATGTCATTCTTTGAGAACTCTTTTTGGGCTAAGAGACAATCCATGTTTGCCCTTGTGTCCACTTCCTTGTTTAGATTTCAAAGGATATGGTAGATGAAAATGGAGGTGAAATTTTGCGTTACTTTATGAAGTCTCTGCAGGGTTTTGTTGAGCGTCGGGTTGTTGAAGAAATCGCCAGAGTTTAGAATTTTTATCAGGATTTCTGAATCTCCGAAGACTTGAATGCATTTTTCATCGTTCCCCTGAGCAACCTAGCAAGTTTTGAGTAGTCCTAAGATTTCTGACTGGTTATTAGTGTTTTTCCCCAGGCCCCAACTGAAATTGTTTTTGCTTTGATTGTCCGTGGAGTATATTACACCCTATTAGTGCTAGAAGTTTACCCTAGACTGCTATAGGGTCAAGCCTAGCACCCCTTCAGTTATTGCAATAATTTTATAAATAAGAATGTGTTTGGGTTTTGAAAAAAGATGGATTGGGTAGACGGGAGAGAAAGAAAAAGAGAAACGGGCTAAATGTCGATCAGTAAAACACTATTGGGCATGGAGTCAAGTAAACACCCTGTTGATCGGAGGCAATCAAATTGTATATCAAATAAGTCATTTTTATATGTAAATGGATAGAAGAATAGGGAATAGACAAAAAGTAGAACACCTCGTCAAACTAAGATTCTCTTAGTCAAATGGATGCAACGGTACTTGAAATAAAACACATGGATGATAGGAAGTCACATCAAAATCTTTACCGCTCGGGAATCTATCATCCATAAGTTGCCATTGATTCTCAATGTTTGTAATTCGTTTAAGTAAGACGAATGTCAGAATGTAAAACAAGGAAGGTGGAAAAACAATGTTTAGACAAGAAAATCACAATCTGATAAACAAATGTCATATATCTCCAATGTCAAAAATGATTACATAAATGCAATGCCTTCAGGCATACAATCACTCAGACTGGATGTTATTTCATTGATATCTTCTCAAGCCTTACCCTCACAGGTCTTCTCCCCCTTGAGTTCATTACAAAAAATGACTTAAATAGCTGAGTCCCAAAAACAAAATCTTGTTATCTCCCTCTAAACAATCGTCACAGTGAACTAAGAATAGAAACAATCTATGGTATCTTGCAAAAAATTCTGGGACAACTGAATTAAATTCGTTGCAATCTCTGATCTGGAGTCATCTCGCCAGTTATTCTGCCACATTAAAATCTGAGATATGTAATTAGGTGCTTGAATACTTATGTACTTAGAAAACTGGATCAGATCTCTAGAAATTAGGATTTGCTGTCAATATGCTATAATGTGGGTTTCATTAGCTAATGCTCTTTTGATTTCTTTGCCTAAAAAGATGGAATGATCCATGAACTATTGCTTCAAACTCTGGATATGATTATTGCTAACTAATCATGCTCCTGGAAATATTGAACTAATCCCGAAGATGTTGGATCTTGTTTGCATCAATGGACTCCAACTCTCTATCTGTGCGATGCAACAACCTCTTGACAACAATTTGAACATGCCAGTCCTCCAGTTCTACCAGATTGATGAACCCGTCAAGGGGCTTCATATAAACAAGTGGAAATAGAGCTAGGAGCCGATGGGTGATGTTAAATCTCTCATGGTCATTCAAATAATCTTCATCCCCGTAGTCAGGAGAATGGAGCTCGTTCCAGGCATCATGGGCCTCTGAATGGTTTTGGTCATCGTGCCATCCTTTGCCACTAACGAGATATGAAGAATTCTGTAATGGTTCCAGGTGGTGTTGCTTTAATTGGTCTTCACCATCCCTCCTTGAGTCGCCCAATAATCCACATTCCACAAGATGGAGTGGACTGCCATGGCCTGGTTGTTCAGATAGGGCACTCCCATTGCTTCATTATTGTTATACACTCAGATGGGAGTGGCGTCCACATAGAATATGATGTGATGCGGGTTCCATTGAATGACATATGTGTGTAACTCGGCGGTGGGGGAGAACCACAAATAAATGCGCTGTTTTCTGTTGCCAATAATGTTGCCAAAGAGAAACTTATTCTTGGACGTGAAGCCCGATCCCGAGGATTGGTCAAGCAGGAGCTGCAACTGTTGGCCTCCATTGAGAAATCTGGCATGATCAGAAGACCAAGTGATGCCGAAGTCCTGAGAGAAATTCCCACTATTCACTCTGCTGCTTGTAGTCGTCCCCGACAGAAGTAAAAACATGATCAAGTGTAATATTGACATTGTAGTTGTCGATCTCACGATGGAGGAAGCCATCACAAAACCTGGTGAAATATGGTGGGAGTATAGAAAGAGGTTAGAGCCACCCAACTCACATTTATAGGTGTAAGTGGAGTGTCCAGCACAAGTATCTCCAAAGTGACGTAAGATAGAAGACATTATTGCTTTTCAATTTGTTTCCATAAGAACCGTGATATTGCTACGATTTCCTGAGCACGTCATCTGGCAAGGTAGGATCTTTATGACATTTGTTGTTAAACCCTTCCTTTAGCATGCACCTGTACACTGATTGAATCTTCATTGCAACCTGCATAATTAGCGTTGTCATCTGACAATGGGCGAACAGGTCCAATGGTCTCGGGTTCTACGATCTGGTGGATATTTTATAAGCTCGAGTTCCCACCTTCTTTGCTCATCACTCAGTTTTATTAACACTTCGTATGGTTACGTGCCTTTGGCAAATAATTTCATCTATCTCTACATTGTCCTCATGGCTTGGACTGATGCTTCTGCGCTCGCTTTGTCTTAATTGGAGATTGGCTCTTGGCCAATAATTTTTTGCTAAAATAATCATTAAGAATGTAAAGACAACCGAGACCACAATACTTGACCACATAAACCAAAATGGCATTATAATACCATTTTATTTTGCCAGAAAACTACCTTTTAATCCACAGGGAATAATCCTTACTTAATATCATTTGACTAGTACAAAGGCCAATTTATCTTGATGAAGTGGAATCAGGGCATAATAGTACTAAAAAGGCATATGAAACAAATACTTCCATCCTTCTTATACCACCCTCCAATGAGGCAAGTTAAAATCTCAGTACTACTTCTAGCATATATGATATCGGTGCTCAAGAACACCACCTCTTGGTGCTACGGGAATAACCCTATTCCTGTAACAAAGAGAACATTGAAAAATTAGTATTTGGATACTAACATTGGCTCCTTCTGGAGGATGATGCTCTCCCTGTGAGGCATTAAGAACAAGTAGACCACTGTGCCTTTCCTCTGTGCATCCATGCAATGTAACCTGTACACTTTCGCCTCTGCAAACATCCACATTTATGCTCTACCTAGTTTATTGGGTTATGGAATCAGTCAATACCATCTCAACTCTGGCTTCAAACTTCTGCAACTTATCAAACTCTAACAAACGCTAAAAAAAAACTCACTGCAAAACTTATTACGCTATGCAAACTACGAAAACAAATGCTCAAAAAGATAGCTTATTGCCTACCCTACTTTTAACCAATTGTTTCCTTTCGATCAGGTAAAAGCATGCTTCCAATGAATCCATTCAAGTAATCTGCTAATTGGTAAAACTCTTGATCTGGTTCTGACAAATAAAGAGACCCATATCATATCAAAGTGAAAAGGAAAAGTGAAGCAAAGCCAAGCTTTGTTGAGCAAGAGTAATTTTCCATTTGAAATGTTTGAAAACTCCATATAATCAGCGAAAGGATCATGAAAGAGACAAAGATAAACCTCGTTCTTTTGTTTCAGCTGAAGATCAAAAGTTATTTGCATATCTTCTTTCTGATAATAGCTACCACATTCAACTATTTGCAAATCTGAACATGATTGCAAGTTGATTTCACTAGCTTTCTGTACATAAAACTGCTTCAGGTCCCCATCTTTTCCTTCCTCAACCTCAGATGCATAGATTTCATAAAGTGGCTTACTGTTGAAGTTTTCATTATGTGTTGATGTGAATATTATTCCTCCACTTGAACCATGACTACCAAGAAGAGAATCTGAATTTTTGTTGTGATCTAGTTGTTGATCAAAGGCCTTAGAGAGAAAAAATGAGATCTGTTGTTCATAGAAAATACCATCATCTTTAGAATTATAAAACTTATCATAGATAGGTGAGCCAAAAGCCTTTGTGTCTTGCATATAAGGACAAGCAGCCTCATGCTGTAAAACAGATTTAGAAGAAGATTCGGAAGATGATGAAACATCTTCTCTTTCTTCAACATAATAATCCTTTATATCATAATCAAAATTACTCTAAACATTTGAACAAAGCACAAATGTGTCAACAGTATGGTTGTTCCCAACATTCTTACAAACAAAAGAAGTACTAACTGTATGTTGAATGTCAAATTAAAATTCTTTACAACAGTTATCAATAGGAAAATCAACTGGATAAATGTTTTTGTAATAATGATGAAAGACAGTGTGAAACTCCTTCAAAGAATGAATGCTAGCAGCAAGAAGGGACTGACACCATCCATGAGCATGTTATTCTAACGAAAATCTGAACATCTTGATTAAGACATCCTCATGAACAAAATTATGTTCAAGCATGCATTTATGAAAATTTGATAAATGCTCACCGGGACGATCATCCTTGCATCCTCTAAATCTGGGAAGATAGTCATCCCATTCAGATATTGAAGGTACTAGATGTGGAAAACCAACTATGTTGGTGAAATTAAAAAATGCATACCTCCGAGCCAAAATAGTTTCCATGTCTGTCATGGATCTTCAACCAGTGGAGTCGTCTATGAATCTCAAGACAATGGAGTCGCCATGGTGAAAGATGTGCAGTCATGTATCTGCCCTCTTCCTGTTCACCATCAAGAAGTGGATCTGATCGTTGTCATTCTCCAAGGGAAGATATCTTCGTTGCTTCGTCCCCAGCAATGGCGCCAAAAATGTTAGTGCTAGAAGTTTCCCCTAGACTACTATAGGGTCAAGCCTAGAACCCCTTCAGTTATTGCAATAATTTTATAAATAAGAATGTGTTTGGGTTTTGCAAGAAGATGGATCGGGTAGACGGGAGAGAAAGAAAAAGATAAACGGGCTAAATGTCGATTAGTAAAACACCATTGGGCACGGAGTCAAGTAAACACCCTATTGATCGGAGGCAATCAAATTGTATCAGATAAGTCGTTTTTATATGTAAATTGATAGAAGAATAGGGAATAGACAAAAAGTAGAACACCTCGTCAAACTAAGATTCTCTTAGTCAAATGGATGCAACGGTACTTGAAATAAAACACATGGATGATAGGCAGAGACAACAAAATCTTTTCTGCTCGGGAATCTATAATCCATAAGCTGCCATTGATTCTCAATGTCTGTAATTTGTTTAAGTAAGACGAACATTAGAATGTAAAACAAGGAAGGTGGAAAAACAATGTTTAGACAAGAAAATCACAATCTGATAAACAAATGTCATATATCTCCAATGTCAGAAATGATTACAGAAATATAATGCCTTCAGGCATACAATCACTCAGGCTGGATGTTATTTCATTGATATCTTCTCAGGCCTTACCCTCACGGGTCTTCCCCCCCTTGAGTTCATTACAAAAAATGGCGTAAATAGCTAAGTCCCAAAAACAGACTCTTGTTATCTCCCTCTAAACAATCATCAAAATTAACTAAGAATAAAAACAATCTATGGTATCTTGCAAAAAAATATGGGACAACTGAAATTAAATTCCTTGCAATCTCTAATTTGGAGTCATCTCGCCAATTATTCTTCCACGTTAAAATCTGAGATATGTAATTAGGTGCTTGAATACTTATGTACTTAGAAAACTAGATTGGATCTCTGGAAATTAGGATTTGCTATCAATATGCTATAATGTCGGTTTCATTAGCTAATGCTCTTTTGATTTCTTTGCCTAAAAAGATGGAATGGTCCATGAATTATTGCTTCAAACTCTGGATATGATTATTGATAACTAATCATGCTCCTGGAAATATTGAACTAATCCCGAAGATGTTGGATCTTGTTTGCATCAACAGACTCCAACTCTCTATCCATGCGATGCAACAGCCTCTTGACAACAATTTGAACATGCCAGTCCTCCAGTTCTACCATACTGATGAACCCGTCAAGGGGATTCATATCAAAAAGTGGAAACAGAGCTAGGAGCCGATGGGTGATGTTAAATCTCTCGTGTTCATTCAAATAATATTCATCCCCATAGTCGGGAGAATGGAGCTTGTTCCAAGCATCATGGGTCTCTGAATGGTTTTCGTCATCGTGCCATCCTTTGCCACTAACGAGATACGAAGAATTCTATAATAGTTCCAAGTTGTGTTTCTTTAATTGGACTTCACCAGCCCTCCTTGAGTCGCCCAATAATCCGCATTCCACAAGCTGGAGTGGACTCCCATGGCCTGGCTATTCAGATAGGGCACTCCCATTGCTTCATTGTTGTTATACACTCAGATGGGAGTGGAGTCCACATAGAATATGATGTGATGCAGGTTCCACTGAATGGAATATGTGTGGAACTCGGCGGTGGGGGCGAACAACAAATAAATGCATTGTTCTCTGTTTCCAATAATGTCTCAAAAGAGAAACTTATTCTTGGATGTGAAATCTGGCATGATCAGAAGACCAAGTGATGTCGAAGTCCTGAGAGAAATTCCCACTATTCACTTTGTTGCTTGCAGCCATCTCTGACAGAAGCAAAAGCATGATCAAGTGTAATATTGACATTGTAGTTTTCGACCTCACGATGGAGGAAGCCATGTAGAAGTAAGTTTAGGTAAAGCACAGAACCTGGTGAAATATGGTGGGAGTATAGAAAGAGGTTAGAGCCACCCAACTCGCATTTATAGGTGTAAGTGGAGCGCCCAGAACAAGTATCTCCAGAGTGACGTAAGGAAGAAGACATTATTGCTTTTCAATTTGTTTCCATAAGAACCGTGATATTTCTGCGATTTCCTAAGCACGTCATCTGGAAGGGTAGGATCTTTATGACATTTGTTGTTAAACCCTTCCTTTAGTGTGCACCTGTACACTGATCGAATCTTCATTACAACCTGCATAATTAGCGTTGTCATCTGACAATGGGCGAACAGGTCCAATGGTCTCGGGTTCTACGATCTGGTGGATATTTTATAAGCTCAAGTTCCTAGCTTCTTTGCTCATCACTCGATTTTATTAACAGTTCATATGGTTACATGCCTTTTGGCAAATAATTTCATCTATCTCTACATTGTCCTCATGGTTTGGACTGATGCTTCTGCGCTCTCTTTGTCATGACTGGAGATTGGCTCCTGGCCAATAATTTTCTGCTAAAATAATCATTAAGAATGTAAAGACAACCGAGACCATAATACTTGACCACATAAACCAAAATGGCGTTATAATACCATTTTATTTTGCCAGAAAACTACCTTTTAATCCACAGGCAATAATCCTTACTTAATATAAGCTTTAGACACATTTGACTAATACAAAGGCCAATTTATCTTGATGAAGTGGAATCAGGTCATAATAATACTGAAAAGGCGTATGCAACAAAGACTTCCACCCTTCTTATACCTCCCTCCAATGAGGCAAGTTAAAAGCTCAGTACTACTTCTGGCATATACGATACCGATGCTCAAGAACACCACCTCTTGGTGCTATGGGAATAACCCTATTCCTGTAACAAAGAGAACATTGAAAAATTAGTATTTGGATACTGACACAGCCCCAGCTCCTGAAATCATTGGATTTCTTTTAGAAGCTCTGTCGAAGAATATTGTAGCTTTTCCCTAATTCTTCCACCATTTTTGAAAATCCTGTTCAGGGATCCGAGGCCGCCACTCAGGATTGGAGCAAGGCTGAGAAGGGTTCTTTTTGTTACTAACTTGATATATAGGCACACCAAGCCAACTTAGCTCTTCTGGGAGGAGCGCGTTATCTAGCTTGTGAGGCCGATTCTCCAAAGTCTCCAACAACAGTTCTTTGGCTTTGTCAGCCACAACTATGGGGGTGCACAAACTATTTTTGAAGGTGGCTTCATTCCTTGCTAACCACACTTCCCAACACATGCATTTTGGAATGGCATACTAGATTTTGGCCCATGTGGATTTACTCTTCAATGCATAGGGAGAGCGCCCTTCCCAGGAGGCTATTAAGTTGACAACTGTGAGCTGCGATGGGATTTGGGCGTTGAGCCCTTCCATAGCCTTCATCCAGACTTCTTGATTGTAGGGGCAGTCAATGAACATATGATCAATCGTTTCCTGAGCCACGTTGTAGAGAGGGCATCTGTGGTGCTCGAAAATATCTCGTTTAGCTAAGTTATCTCTTGCCAGGACTCTTCTATGCATGAGAACCCAACAAAAGAAGTTAACCTTTGGGAGACCAAAGGGGTCCGAGACGAGTTTCCACAGCGAGGGAGAGTGGATTTGCGGGTGCTGGGATCGAAGGTATGTGAAGCCATGTGACACTGTGTACGCCCCGATCTTCCCCCATCCCCATTTGTCACTTGATCGTAGGTGGACTGGAGCCAAACTAAAGATCGCTGCGTGGAAGGAGTTGAGTTGTGCTTGCAGCCTGTCTGGAGGGCAGGGGATAGCCCAGGTGGGCCAGTTCCCATCCGTGTCCCATGAAGAGATATCATCCAGCTTGTGGATGCCCTATTTCATAATCCAAGTACGCAGATATGTGAAATATGGGACAAAATTGAGGGGTTGGAGGCCCATGATTTTATCTTCCCACAGCCGGGTTCTTCTCCCATTTCCAGGGATTTGGTACAGGTGCTCTTTAAAAAATTCCCATCCCCGACTATAGAGCTTCCATAGGGTGGTTCCCTTGCGAGAAGCTCTGTCGTCCATGGTGTTCATTGATAGCCCTTGCAAATATTTTTTGATGAGGATCTGACTTACCGGGTGACGTTTATTTGAGAAGATTTTCCATAAAATATTTCCTCCCATCACCAAATTAGCCAGCTCGAGGTCTCTTACATGAATACCACCTTATTGAGAAGGCCTTTTCACTATGTCCCAGCTTACCAAATGAATTTTGTTTTGGTTTCCCTTTCCTCCTTGCCACAGGAAATTTCATATTAGTTTGGAGAGCTTCTCGGTGATCATTTTTGGGGCCAAGAGAAACGCAGCTTGGTAATTAGAAGGGAGGAGAGAACATATTTTACAAGTATGAGCTTCCCTGCTGTGGTTAGCTACTGACCACCCCAAGCAGTAATTTTTTCCTTGATTTTGTTGATGATTTCCAGCCATAGGGGGGGCTTTCTAATTCCTAGAGTTAAAGGCAATCCTAAGTATTTGATTTTATCCCAGGAGGTGAAGCTCGTGAACCCAAGGGATTGAGCAATTTAGAGTATGGATTGCTGATCTACTCCCCATTCATACACTGCACTTTTCCTCCTATTAACCAAAGCTCCAGAAACTTTGCAAAATCTATGAATAACTTTGTTGAAATCCCTTGCTATATTAAGGGAAGCACCTCCCAGAAGAAGCGAATCATCGGCGAACAGGGCGTGGTTGATTGGCTTAGTTCCTCTTGCCACCCTAATTCCTGGAAGTGTTCCAATTAACTTGTTTGCAATCATCTTTCGGCTTAGAGAATCTGCCATCAAAATGTACAAGAAGGGGTACAGAGGGAAACCTTGCCTTATGCCCCTCGATGATTTGAAATATCTTGTTGGCCTGTCATTTATTAAGGGGGTAGTCCACGACTCTCCCATGCATGCTTTAATCAGGGAGATACAAACATGGTTGAAGCCAAAAGAAGAGAGAAATTGGAGGAGGAAAGAGTTTCTTACATGATCGAAGGCATTTGCCATGTCCAACTTGATGATCATCCCTTTCTCTTGGCGTTGGTGGCTAGAATGAATGGATTCCTGCACGAGGATCACGTTATCCAAAATGTGACTGCCTTTAACAAACCCTCCTTGGCTGGGAGAAATGAGCTTTTCCAGAAGTGGCTTGATTCTATTCGCAAGGAGTTTGGAGAGAATTTTGTAGGAAGCATTTCATAATGAGATTGGCCTGAAGTGGTCAAAGGACATTGGGTTCGCTTCTTTAGGAATTAGAGCTAGGAAGGTGGATTTTGTGCATCCTCCCACTTTGGCTTTCTGGAGGAAGCTTTTGATCATTCGAAGCAAATCAACCTTGATGATATCCTAGCATATTCTGTAGAAGTGGATGGAGAATCCATCAAGTCCTGGAGCTTTGTCTAGCTCCATCAACCAGATGACATTGTTGATTTCATCTTCAGAGAAGGGCTTCAAGAGACTTGTGTTGTCCTCCTCATTTACCCTTCTTGGAACATGAGAGAGGAAGTCTGAATATTACTCCTTAATTTCCACTGCTTCATCTTTATACAATTGCTGAAAATGTGAGGTTGCAGCCTCTTTTAATTGAGTTATTCCTTTGTGAATGGTCCCATCAGTGGAGGTAATCTCTGCAATGTGGTTTCTAGAAAGGCGAGCTCGAATTTTCTTATGGAAGAAGGCAGAATTTTTGTCACTAGCCTCGAGCCAAAGATTACAAGATTTCAGTCTCAAGGACTCTTCCTCCATTCTGAAAGAGTAGAGAGTGTTGAGCTGGGCTTCTTGCCCTTTCTAAATTTCAGAGTGGGAAATGTCTTTGAGCTCCAAGTCCAATTGTAGATCAAGCAATTGTTTGATGGTCTCATTTCTAAGGCTAGTGGGGGAGTCTGACAATTTTTTTATCCATTCTTTCAGGGTTTTTTGGGTAGCCTTTAATTTCTATTCCCACACAAAGATGGGTGATCCAATGACCAGGGGTGACCAGGCCTTCAATACTGTGTCCATAAATCCTTCCCTGTCTGCCCAGAGGGGGTTGAACCGGAATGGGATGGGCCCCAATTTTTCCTCTTCTTCAAACATGAGTAGAATGGGTTTATGATCTAAAGTCAACTTTGGCAATATTTTTGTGGTGATAATCTTATTTTCAGAGAGGAAGGTACTCTGGAGTAAAAATCTCTCCAGATGGGCTGAAATGTGCTCCGTCCCAGCTCTATTGTTTGACCAAGTGTAGAGCCCTTTTTTTGGCTTAAAGTCCATCAAGTCCCATTGCTGAATTATGTCTTCCACGAAGGGAAGGAAATGGTCCCTATTACTGTTCCCTCTTCTTTTTTCTGTTATCTCAAAAACTAGATTGAAGTCTCCTGCTAGAATTATGTTCTTGGGAGAGTGAGCATCTAGGAAATCAAAAAGGGTTTGCCAGCAATCTTTATTTTTTGCATAGAGGACTGTGACATAAAGATTAAAGAGGGTGATAGTGATCTTACTTGAAAGATGTCAGAGTTCGGTATAGATGCAGTGTTGCATTTCAAAGGAGTTTTCCAGGTGGAATTTATCTTCCTCAGAGAGAGTGGCGAGCCCACCACATGTGCTCCTTTCACTTACTGCTTTTCGGGCTTTTGTTTTCCATTTCACTATGCTAAGGTCGAGAAGGGCATCCCCTTCTATTTTAGTCTCTTGGAGCATGAGGATCTCGGGAGATTATGTTTTCAAAAGGTTCTTCATAGCTCCATCTTTTAAGGGGTTCCCCAAACCTCTGCAGTTCCAAGAGAATAAACGGATTATTTACTAGCAGAGGGGGGGGGTGGGGGGGGCAGGCCCTCTCTAGTATTTCTGCCAATGGACATCTCAATCGTGGGTTGGCTGCCTTGCATCTTTTGTCATTCAGCCTCTTCTTCCCTTGCCTCTCTGTGAGATTTCCGCCCGGCTCTTTTCGATGGCCTCTCGAATGTCTCATCTTCTGAGGATCCTGAGATCTCTAGAGTCTTCTTCCAGTCTTCTTCCTTATCATCTATGCGTAGGTTGGAGGGCTGGAGGCTCCTCTTGGTGATCCTTATGAGTAATTTGACTGTCTAAGTTTATATAATTAAAGTGTTCTAGAGATTTTTAGTAAGATGAATCCATACCACGAAAAAAAACCCAAAAAAATGTTTAAACAACATCATTATTATATAAATTAATTTATTAAATTAAATATATCACTGATAATTTAGGTATTTGTAGTTTTGTTTATGAGTAATTTGAGTGTCTAAATTTATATAATTGAAGTGTTCTAAATTTTTTTTAGTAAACTGAACCTATTTTTACAAAAATACAATCTAAACAAACAAAAAAATAACAATTTTATTGAAATTTACATTACTAGATACCCCAACAAAAAAAAAAAAAAAAAACAATGTTTAAACAACATCATTATTATATAAATTAATTTATTAAATTAAATCTATCAATAAAAGGTATGAGAAAATGTATATTGGTCAGCATCAGATACAGGACTTGGAGGTAATACAGGCTAGGGCTCCTGCATCCTGGGTCATTTTTGGGACTAATCTCTCGTTGCCAACTTTAAATTTTTCCCAGATTTGTAGATCGGGATAGCTTTTCCTCTACCAGATGGCACGAAGTATGCTCCATTCATAAACATATCGCTCACTGGTTTCCACAACGAAGTAAAAATTTGAGGTGCACTCGTTAAGTGAATTTTTTTATGGTTTTCTTTTCAAATTGTCTTTAGTAAAAATTTGAGGTGCACTCGTTAAGTGAATTTTTTTATGGTTTTCTTTTCAAATTGTCTTTAGTAAACTCGTGTTTTAAACTGAGTTTATGCTGTGTCAGAAGTGTGCAATTTATTACTAGTTTCGTTTTAAAACTATTCTTCACATTTATGTATTATATATGAGTTTTCGTTAATTTTTATTATAAACAAAAAAAACATTTTTTATTATGAATACAAAGTCAATAGTAATACATTAATATTTGTCACAATTTTTGTTAAATGATCCATGAGTCCTATAGGAAAATGAATTTGGGCAGTTGCATGTTGGAGTGGTAGAATTTATAGCATTCAGTTTTCAGCCTGTAGGATTGCAGATATGACTTAGGAATAATGTTTATATTAGAATTAGTTTGGGATTTGTTGAGAGATGATTTAATAATAATAATAAGTTTTTCCTGTGCATTTAGTTTTACAATTTGGTATCAGAATCTGTGTTCTGGGTTATTTCCCGTGAAAGAGGGCCCAGTAAGATGTGAGTGTGCATTTAATTTTACAATTTGGTATCAGAGTCTGTGATCTGGGTTATCTTCCGTGAAAGAGGGCCCAGTAAGATGTGAGTATAGGTTAGGGGGTCGAAACGTGGTCAATATGAGCATCTCTACCCTCGCCAGTTTTGAACCTGTGACCTTCCCGGAGATAACACATGTTCTTAACCATTAGGCCCACTCAAGTGCTTTTTGGCAAAAGCTTTTAGTTGCTAGTGCAAGAAACTTTGGAAGACTATTTTAATGGGAGTGGGTTAACTTCCCAGCAATCTTCCCTCTGGGTAGATTTTTTGGCGGTTTGTTTTTAAATTTCTTACCAATCCAGAATTATGATGGATTTTTTGAGTATTTGGGTTGGTTTAAAATGGGGAAAAACCTCTAGGATAAAGTTCTGAAATACATAGAACTTTGATCCATGCAAAACTCAAACCACCTCTGAAAATTTGGTCTGATTTAAATCCGTTTTTTACCCGAAAAGTTGAACTCAAAGATAAAATTGCTCTCGAGTTAACCTAACCTAAATCTAGATCCGCTGGTATATTTTCCTGAAGAGAGAGAAGCCGTCATCGACTGCGTGCAGTGAAGAAGGACCTGCGGAGATCCAATCTGCTAATCGCCAGTTTATCATTGTGCGATCGATCTTCAGGATCGGAAGTTTTGAGAGCCATAAATTGTGCGATAGATCTTCAGGATCGGATGTTTGGAGAGCCATAAATTGTTGTTGAGTAAGGTTTGTAACAACCCACCAGAATCACAATCATCTTTTAAAATGCTTTCGAGCTGCATATCCTTCCAATAGTATAGTTGGAATCCTTGAGTGCATATATTGGAAACATGCAAGAAGGTTATGGGAAAATCGAGGATGCATGGAGTGGGGCGTGTCGATAGACGTGAAGGATTTGTAATGCAAGTGATTACAGAATTGATAGGTTCGGATGATTTTGGGTTGGCAGTCTCAGAATATTACCCACCTGGGCCAGCAAATATATGATCAACGTATTTCTCTAAAATCTGATCTGTGGCAACCAAATAATAGTTTTATTGGATGAGATCTGCAGCCGTAGAGAGGATATGTATACCGGACAGTTTGTTTACTGCCAAGAGAAGGCTGAGTTAGACACCGGAACATCATGCTCTACGGATATTGTTGTCTGAGTGAAGCTTCTGGATGAGAGTGTCCACGAATTTATTTGCTTATGGCTACTAGATACTGTAGATTGCAGATTCATTGTGTGATTGGCAGATTATTTTTTTGTTAGAATACTAGGAAATAATGGAGTAAACACTAGTTGTAAGCATTAGTTGTAAGCATCAGTTATAAGCTTTACTTGTGAGAATGAGTTGTAGGTGTGTTAAGAGTCAGTTTTTAGTTAAGACTCTAATTGTTTTTTATTTGCATGTAACTGACCTTTCCCTATATAAAAATGTAATTGTTTCACATATTTTATCTTGATATCAGAGCCACAGGGAGAGGGCTTGGATAGCATGCAGAAGTGAGTGAGCGTGAAGTTTGCATGCATAAGTGTTTTTTTTATTTTTTGAGCATTTAAAAATAAGAGTGCCACAACTTCTTCTCTTATACATGCAAATGAGAAAAGGGATATTTTAAAATTGTAAAGTTTTTTTTTTTTTTTTTAT
>ML799299.1:94249-118466 GCA_009831015.1 Picea engelmannii
AACAGGGTTTTATGAGGAGCAAAAGTGATCCAAATCTGTATACCAAATTTGATGAACATGGGTATATAGTATTGATTTCATTATATGTTGATGATTTAATAATTATAGGAAATGCAGAGAAGTTAATTGATGAAATCAAGGAGTAGTTATCAAAGGTAATTGAAATGAAAGATCTTGGTGAGCTACATTACTACCTAGGTCTTGAAGTTTGGAGAAATGCAACCCAAACTTTTGTTTGTCAGAGTAAGTATATTAGAGAAATACTTAAGAGATTTAAAATGGATCAGTGTAAGTCTTCTATTGTTCCCATGCAACAAAATGTGAAACTTTCTTATGATAATGGTTCGAAGGAGGTGAATGACACTGTGTATAGACAGATGGTGGGTAGTCTGAATTATCTCACTACAACCAGACCTGATATTTCATATTCTGTGAGTGTGTTAAGTCAGTTGATGGCGAAACCTCATGAAAGCCATTGGAATGCAGCAAAGGCAGTACTCACGTATCAAAAAGGTACACTTGATTATGGTATTAAATATACTGATGCATCTGATGTTGAGTTGACAGGTTATTCAGATTCTAATTGGGTTGGCAATCTGGATGATCGAAGATCAACCACTGGATATGCATTTAGCATTGGATCTGGGATTGTTTCATGGAGCAGTAAAAAGCAGCCTACTGTATCTTTGTCTTCTACTGAAGCAAAATATAAAGCCTTGTGTGCAGCAACTTGTGAAGTTGTTTGGTTAAGAAGACTTCTTCAAGATGTTGGAGAAGAACGAAAGGAACCTACGATGATCAGATGTGATAATCAAAGTCCAATCAATATTGCAAAGAATCCAATTTTTCATGCAAGGACAAAGCATGTTGAAGCTCAGTATCATTTTGTTAGAGAAAAGTTCCAGTCAAATGAAATAACTCTTGTGTATTGTAATACTAGTGAAAATGTTGCTGATATTTTCACTAAGCCTCTTGGAAAGATTAAGTTTGAGTTGTTTAGGGAGATGTTAGGTGTAGACATCAATCCATTCTCCATTAAGGGGGAGACTTGGAAATAATGGACTAAGCGCCAATTGTAAGCACCAGTTATAAGCTTCAGTTGTGAGAGTCAGTTGTAGGTGTGTTAAGACTCAGTTCTTAGTTAAGAGTCTAGTTGTCTTTGGTTTGCATGTAACCGACTCGGTAGAGTCTTTTCCTATATAAATATGTAATCTGTTTTCATTGAATAATACAGAATCGAGCGTAGCCTCACCGTGGTGTTTTTTCACATATTTTATCTTTGGTGTTTTCAGTGTTTATTGAAATGTATTAATATTATTTTATTTGTAAAATTAATACGGAATCACAATAAAGAACTACAAAGAACAGGTCAAATATTGAACAAACTACTTAATTCAAGTTAGTGGTTCTTGCCCAGTCGTGCTCCTTTAGTTATGTGTAAGTTTGTTATATGCTATTGTGACCTGTGGTGGTTACTGCAAGCAATATCCAGCCTGCTGCAGAGTCTTTAAGACTCTGTCAGTAGGCTACCCATCCATGCTACCATGGAGCATGACCATTCCACCGCCACCCTCGACATTTGCATTGGAAGGGCCATTTTAGTTTTCGTTTCCGCTTACACTATTGGCATTAACGAATTGCATCTCTTCTGACGTCATCTTCCTCTCAGATTCCGACCACTATTTTCCGTTCTCCTTCTTCCCGACTTCGTCTCTGTTAGTTCCACCATCACCGTTAGCACCACTTCCAAGGTATGCATTGTACTTCTGCTTCTGCAAATGTGGACGTGTACGATCCATGGCGATTTAAGTTTCAAAATTTAAATCAGTGGAATTCATATCGCCAAAGATTGGTTGATTTTAAACACCGTGCCATTAGCAATTCTGCACATGGCCTCATCAAACAAAGAAGACGATGGGTCCACACAGGACCTCGTCAAACAAAGAAGACATTGGGTGTGCAGGCGAATACCATGAAGACTCTCCTCCAGATACAATCCTCAGTCTCTTCGTTGTTCACGTCCTACTCTCATCGCTCTAATAGTAGGCCATACCAATATATTATCTCCCAGGCTTTATGTTTCTGCATACAATACAATACAATACAATCCATCTCAGTATCAGATCAGAATTAACGAGAAATGTATTATAGTTGGGAATATATAAAATTATATTTAATGTGTTTCTTCCAAAGTTCCCTCCAATGTAGTGAAGATCATAGCAGTGTATGACAATGCCCAGTAATTCGAGAGGGCAATGAAAGACACAGAGTTGATGCTTGACATACCAGACACCAGATCTCAGAGCATTCAACAGACGAGGAGCTAGAATCGAGGATCTCTATTTCCTTCTCCCCATGCATAATCTCCACTCCTGGCTCTCGCCTTCCTAGATGGACCCGAATTCTTCGCGTGTTGGGCGACTTGTGCCAATTTCCTGGAGAGAGAAAATTGGCCGCCATGAGCGATGGAGATTAGTTGAATGAAGAGATTCAAGGTGCTAAAGAAACAACCAAAACGAAGCATATTATGATGCCGAAATTGCAAGTGGGTGATGCATATGTTGATGCTGATGGGGAGGTGAGGGAATCAAGCATCAAAATCATGAGGGGCATATTGGAAGCCTTCATTGGAAACATAAACGAGTTCCCCAGTCCTGTCGAGAGTAGCATTAAGGTCATCTAATTTTCTAATTGCCCCTCTCTTCCGACGGAAGAAGAAGAGCCCCTCTCCTCCGATGGTAGAAGAAGAACCGTTTGTTACAAAGCTAATCTTCGGGCTCTCTGTGTATACAAAAGCATCACATCCTTACCAAGATTGATTGAATTACATGATTTTGTAATGTAAGTTCACTTTGGAGAAGTTTCGGTGGTGTATGAGATCTGTTTTTCTTAACCATCTCTGGAAATTACTAAAGTGGTCCATATTTTTAGTTGCCACAATTTAGCTTGAAAAATTGATCTGGTTTGTCCTATGGTAGTGTTCCAATTTGGCATAAGCTATTTAATAACTCTAAGTTAATAAATATGAACCTTTCTGATGAATTTGTTGATGTAGATATGAATTTGTTGATGTAGATAGTAATTTGTGATGAGTTTGATTTGCGGAAAGAAATGAGTGAAAAACTTTTTTGTTGTTGTAGTTGATAATTTGTTATGAATTTGTTTCTAGGAAGGGAATGAAAAAAATAACAAAAATTGATTTTTTATTTATTTAAATTAATAAAGAATTATGTAAAGGTACTGTTTTATTTGATTATAATTTTTTGTTAGAAAGTTCTGATTTATATTATAAACAATAATTAAATTTATTTATTTAATAATTATTATTTTTTAAATATGAATAAAAGTGTATTTACAGTTTAGTGTGATTTGTATCAAGAGTATAGAGTTAAAGTGTATTAGGATAAAGATAGGTCCACGGGATCAATTATGTTACTTACATCACCTCCTCATGCAATTTAAGTTTTCTCGCTTTTGTCTTTTCCTGGTACTTGGTTTTGTTTTACATTCATCTCATGCTATTGTAGTGACCTCACATGTTCGATCATCTTGTCCTTCGCATGTGGTATGGGAAGATGGTGGAGTGGCTATGTTTAATGATGGATAGAGCCCATATCCTTGTCATTTATGGGTGCATCCTCCACTTATGCCTCCTGGCTTTGGGTGGCTATGTTAGTCATGTCCATCTAGGGTTTCATTGCTACTTCTCTTTGGTTGTTCGTCTCTGTTTCCCCTTTCTTCCATCCATGGTTTCTCTGCTCCACCCTATGATGGGTGCTTCCTCCACCTCCTTTCTCCTACTTCTCGTGCTCTATTTTCCATGTTCCTTTGATATGGCATGAGGAAGCTCCTCCCGTTGAGGTCGTGGTGGCACCTTGCATAGACATAGAACCCTGTTGGGCTTTCGCCTAGTGGACGCGGTCGAAAGCTCGGTTGACACCTACCGTTATGTCACCCCTCCAAAAATTCAGACAGAGATGGACTTGGTCGAGGCAGATGTTGGTGTCCTGAGGAGGTTCATCCATGATGACAAGGTTAGAGAGACCACCAACTCATGGGTTTTTGATATTGCCACCTTCTGAGGGCGGACCTTGCAGTGTTTGAAAACAATGGATATTTATTGGTATCTGAAGACTCTGATGGGAGGTTTTGTTGGATCACCATGAAGCTAGCCAAGAAGTTCTCATGATGTGCACCTCCAGGTCAAGTTGGTCGACCACAAGTTGAACATGATTGTAGACAAGCTGGATGGCATGGACTTGTCCAATTTAGACTATTTTCTCATCAGTGATATAAAGACTTCAGATTATGGATTATATATATATATATATATATATATATATATATATATATATATATAGATATATATATATATTCAAAAAAATTATAATGCTTATAATAAATGATAATAATAATATGTTAATCGAAAATATATAAATAAAAAAATGATAGTTTTTTTAAATAAATAATATAATGTTGTATTGATTAAATATATAAATAAAAATAAAAAATAAAGTGTATTTAGGAAAGGAATATATATGTTTTAAAACCTATAACAATGGTAAGAAATAATAATATTGTGTCAATATAAAAAAACAATGAGTATGTTTTTAAGCAAATGACTAAGAATTTATTTTGGAAATTTTAGTTTAAATTAAGTAAGAATTATGTAAAAGTTATTAATTTATTTAATTAATAAATTTTTATTATAAATATTTGATTTTAAAATTTTTGGTTTATTTAAGATGGGTCATATTATAGAATTTTTTTTATTTTTTTTTTTTAATAAAATTAATTGATTTTTTTTTCTAAATTTAACTGCATGAGAGTGGTAAGATGTATTTACATTTTTTTTCTTTTAATTTAATAAAATTAGTTGACTTTTTTTTTTTAATTTTATTTCATGGGAGTGGTAATATCTATTTACATTTTAATAGATGTGTTTAAAAATACAAATTTGTTTTTTTTTTTTAAATTGAAATTTTTTAGAATTTTTTGTTTAAATTAAGAAAGAATTTTTGTAAAAGTTATAATTTTATTTAATTAAGAAACTTGTATTATAAAATTTTGATTTTAGGATGTTTGGTTAATTTAAGATGGCTGATGTTATAGAAAAAATAAATTTAGTTCATTTTTTTTTCAACCCACTTTATGAGGGTGCGTTGAAATAATCTTATTCAATCGTTATTAAGGGAATTCGAAGAGAACAATAGGTGAAAGGTGGTAACATGATCACCAGGATCCTCGCCATTCTTGCCTTTAAATTTAAGAATGTACAAATGAAGCTTGGTGGGAACGAGGGGCCATGTAAGATCATGATACACATGGTCATTCATTAACTTAGACAAGTCTGGTAAATTGAACATGGAAAAAAAAGGGAGATGAGGTTGCGGCATCTGGCCCCAAGCTCCCTAGAAAGATTGTTTTGGGGGAATTGCAGCCCATCCAGGGTTCTGGTAAACACCATGGCCCTGTCTAGGATTGTAAGTCCCTCCTTCAGGCTAATTCATAAGAGGTTGGTTGGGCACCATTCCAGTAGGAATGTTCTGATGAGGCTTATAAAAACTTCCCCCAGTCAGAGTGGCTCCAGGTTGGGGGTTTCCCAATGTGTGAAATTGACCTCCTCCGGGTGTGAATCCGGAGGATAAAAGTGGATTCATCATGTCAAATGTGTTGGTCAGAATCGACACTGAGGAGGTGAGGGTAAAGGATAGAAGCTGAGTAAAAGCTTGTCTGTTAGGTTGGTTTCTCCACCCAAAAGAAATAGGGTTAGACCCGGGGTTAAAAGAAGGAATGCATCCCATAGCAGAATTCGTTTGATGGATTTGAGAGCCACCAAACAAGAATAGAGTATAAGGAGGATTTGTGCTCCCAAGTCTAATGCTAGCATTAGGGCCAGCAACTGGGATGGAGTTTGAAAATTGTGAAGTAAAATTCAGCATACCATAGGAAAAATGACTAGAGAAGATAGGGATGGACTGAACATTATAGCTCGGTGAGTGACCAAGAGACCCAAATGGTTTCATGGAAATAGGTTGAGCATTCACTATAGGACAAGCAACAGTGATTATAGGTTCCTTCGACACAACAACCATTGTGGTTGCAGAATTTGAAGGGGTGTCATTAACTATAGTAGGTGTGAGACTCGAGGGGCTCCCAATATTTTTATGACTCAGTTCAATACTCATCCTTATAGAATCACAAGTATGATAAGTGGAGGTGTGTGTACCATGTCTAATAACTCTACGCCTTTTAGAAGGAAAAGACTCGAAATCCGGTGGTAACTGTAACAAGCGGGGAGACCGACGGGTAAGCTGGTCTGATTCCACAATGACTTAAGACTCAAGATATAAAAACAAATCCTAAGGCCAACTAGTAATCAAAGAGCACACCAAAAATAATCAAACGACCGATATGCACACAAATAGGGTAAAGTGGTTGAAAGGGGCCTCCGTCCCTAAAGTAGGTATGCCTTGTCCAAGAGGGGCCTGAGAGTCCCTGCTAAATATTGGAGGTATCAAAATTAGTTATAAGGGCCCTCGTGGGCTTAACAACTAGTCGGTCAGATTCCCCTGGAGGGGTAATCCTCCATAAATGTTGTTTGTTGTCCGATCCTTATCTAGCATAGGGTACCTGTAGAATAACCCCTACAAGTAACCTGTGTGGCACCAAAGTCAAGAAACTAAGAAACCATGGTATAATCGATGCACATGCGAGAAGTCGTATGTCAGGTCCACCGTATGGGTATGGTAGAAAATCCTGAAACCTTGAAAGCACCACCTCTAACGGAGTTAAGGGAACTAACAAGATCCCCAGATACGAATAGATCTCCATAAATATCTCTGATGCTAAGAAGGTATCAAGGGGATATCCCTTCAACTTACCTCGCACGACCTCGTGATTAACTCCGGTGTAAGCAGACCCTCCTAATCTTACCAATTATACAATCGATTTCTCCACTCCCTTAGTCAAACACATATGTTAATCTAATATCCTTGGAGAAGTTTACTCACAAAATTCTATTCCAAGGCACTAAATCATAATCTAGTTTGTGCACGCTAGAAAATAAAATCGTTACTAATCAATTTTAAATTATAGCATTAATTTTAATGGCCATGCTTACTCAAAAGGTACGGTCATGAAACTAGTGATGTTATGACTCAACAAGTAAAGTAAATAAATATTTATACAATCCAAAGTCCTAACTTCAATTTCCAATGAATGATATGCTTCTTAAAAATGCAATATTCAATTCAATTTTGCAATTCTAAATAGAAATGAAATCTTTCTTTACGTGCACTAAGATAAATGACAAAGACTCAAAAGATCAAAATGCCAATCAATGTAAAATGCCTAATATTTTCATATTTTCAATATAAGGAAAATGAAAATGCATGGAATGAATAGCAACTTGATATATAAAGACTATAATGTGTATAGACAAAGACAACTCAAGTAGGATATCAAGGAAGAAAACACCCAACCCAATGTGCAAGGTCAATCAAAATGAAAAGATGATGAGAAAGGTGCCGCCCAAAACTTCAACCAAAGGCAGGTTTCTTGTCATTCCACAAACACTTAACAGTCACTACAGAGACCCAACAAGGCTCAACAATCATCAAAACCTACCCAACAATCAAGAAAAAGAGGTTGATGTACATGATTGTTCAAAGGAAAAGCATGTAAGTACATAGCTTGCAGAAGGACAGTATGCGTATGTATGCGACTGTTAAGCAAAAATCAACGTATATGTGTCAAAAACACATCTTGGCTAAGGAGAAGGATGTAAGATTCAGACCTAGAGTGAACATAAGCTGTCAAGCAATCATATGACAAGAAAATCAATATGAACAAGATAAATCTAAGGAGAAAAAAATCCAAACCCCAATAAAGAAGAGTCATTCCCCATTATGATCACCAATTTTGTTACAAGGTAAATCTATCTATGGCTAGGGGTAAACCACAATAGTCAGAAATGACTGCAGAAATCAACTCTATTCTCAAGTATGCCATATAATCAGATATGCTGGAAAGAAAATATAAAAGGCCTACGTCGTCCAGACATTTGATGAAGTCCACCATTGAGCACCTAACTCAAAGCAATACATCTGCAACTAGTCCTCAAAAACCAAGAAACGCAAGCATATGGTGATAATATATAAAGTTAGCACATTCAATAGCATAATCCATTAACATTTATAACAAATACGCCCATGAAATAATAATTCAAATATTTGCAAGATATCAATTGGATGAGAAAAGAGTATTTCTATTAAGATATAATCAGCAGAGGTGAATAAGTTACATACTTCAGTGTCGGTATGGTTCAAAACCGAGAAACTAAGTTCCTTCCAGTTGGGCCTCCACCACTTCAATCCTCCACCAAATGCAAGCTCATATAAGAGAGACAATGGAGTTCTCACTCAATAAGGGAAGATATTGGGGGTTGAACAATGTGTTTAGACTTAAAGGATAAAGGGATGCAGATTCAATGTGAAGTGAATAATTCCTCCAGAGTAACTTTGCTCTCAAAGTTGAATTATTTCTCCTCTTTTCCATAGCTCGGAATTGGCCCATTTATAGCCTTCAAGTGGAATTGAAGGGCAGAGTCAGAATGTTTCCAATATATGGAAGGCCAAGGATCATTGATCTTCAGTCGTGACATGGAAACCCGACACCATTTTTCAATTTAAGGCACATTTCCCGATGTATGTGGGTTGTAGTGGTGCAACTTGTGTATACACATGATGTATAGTAGGGAAGGTGCGTATATGTGGAAAAATTGTATTTTTTATCTCTAGTATTTACAAAAAGGGATGACAAGTCTACATAGGGAAATGGAAAAAGTCCTTATGTGCAAGATTGCATGGGGTGAGGCAAATCTTGCTATAACAGTTCTCTCGAACTCTAAATTTATGAACTACCAAAATTATACACGGTTGATATATGGACACGTGTCCCTGTTAATCGAATGGTCCAGATGAGTTCGAGACTTTAGGACTTCAGGAGGAGTCCATACTGCGTGCACTTCAACCAATTTCCCCGAACTCCGAACGAACAAACTACTCGGGGAAAATCCCTGTCTCTCCTCCTCGTGAATAATATATGAATGAAAATCACTCTCGGACTTCAGAACTTCGGTCTTTGACCTCTTTTTCTCAACAAAATGTAAACTTCACCGAAGTCACGAAGTCCAAAATACTTCGAGGTTAAATGTGATGCACCTTTCCTAGATCTGACGACTGTAAAGGATCTTCCTTCTCCCGAACAGATCCCACAACCCCAATTTAGTTTTGTGGCCCATAACCATAGTTAGTGTGGATCGTTTGTCTGCCACACCTCCTAATCTTTCAAATACGATCCAAGTGTTCTCTCAGCGCCCTTCTGGCACTCTCTAACTTCAATTTACCCATACATGGCCCATCCAGGTTCAGTGTTGAAACCATGATATTTGATACCAATTTGTAGCGTCCCCAACCATCCCAGGTCTGGACCATTCCACCTTACAGAAAGACTCACTTTCATTTATGAAAAATATCTTTCTTAATAATTTAAAAACAAACATCCAACTTATGTTAACATACACAGAACTATGCAGAAACGTACATTAAATAAACACATGTGTAACATACAACATGTAAATAAGCATATATAAAGAGTACTCATATGTTTAAGAAGACCACTAATTAGGTGCATACTTTCCATGAATCTCCCAGCCTTAGACCACACTGCTCCAAGCTATCATCACTGGGTCACCCTCGAGCTGGGAATAAACTCCGCCCAGGGTAAAGTGAATCCTAGGCTAGGCTGAGGTTAAAAATTCTCTAGGAAGGATTATGTCCCAGGATTCCACTCATGTCCACAGCTTATAGTTCCTCATTCCCCACATGCCTGTCCCACCCTAGGGAGTGTGCCCCTTCTCTGCTCGACAGTCCTTTGGCTGCCCAACTCCCCTTCCAAGTCTTCAACAATAGGTCGGATGGGAAGTCTTAGAGCACTACAACTGTCGTGAGGATCTCTCTGGGAAAATTACTTCCCCAAAAAACTCTCTCATCTGGAGAGATTTTCCCACAAGCCTGACAACCATCTTCTTCAGTTCAACTCCTAGGCCAATCAAGTTACGGTAATAAGAGTAGCAAAATTGGGCATGGGCTCTGGTAATGAAAGAAAGCCACACCAGTCCAGAGAAAAGTGTAGGCATCAACAACAAAATGGCTAGGGTGCAATATGGCTTAGGCACTGTGGAGTCGTGATATGGTTCTCAAGAAAAACATGAGTTAGCTTCACAGGGTTTGCAAGTTTCGGAGCTTGCAGGATTCCATAGTACGTGAATTTTGCAGAGGTCAACGATGGAGAGGATGGCGCAGTGCCTCAGTGCATGAGTGAAAGGGGATAGGACCCCAAAAAAACTATTTTCCCCCACCTAAATTTGCATGCACCTTGATTGACACATGGCTCTCGTGGAGCTCATTTCTCTCCACTTGGAATTCATTCCCTCTTCCATTAGACTTAGGATAAAACAATTATCCCCACCTTAGTTTTTAGGAAATAATAATATAATATTCTCTTGGGGTTAAGCCCTAAAGCTTAGAATTTTTTCCCTAGTCTCCTAGACCCTTCCCTTTCCCTACTTAGTGGAGCTTAGTCCCCCATAACTATTTCTTTGTGGCCGGTCTGTATGTAGTGATGTACTTTTTATTTTAATGATATGCATAATTACATATACAAAAATAGGTTCACTCGCCTTAAGCTATCCAGGCTCTGTGGCTTCATATTCACATAAGCCTCCCACCTTATAAACAATTGACCCATCAACCTATAGACATAATTACAATTCAAATTGAATCACCAACCTATAGAAATAATTACAATTCAGCAAGGGCTCCGCTTTGGGGTATTACATCTAGTTAAGTTATATTTTTCACACATAGTAAGAAATATTTTTTTTTTTGTGAATAAAAAGTGGATCCTTATATTAATTTCCACTGAAAGATCAGAAAAAGATCTACAGTCTACGGCAAAAGCTATAATTGATTACATTGTTCGTATTGGTTTCCTGAGGTTCAAGTCCCTGAAACCATCGGATCAGATCAACGGTCCTCGATGGCCCGTAACCAATGGCTAAGATCTGATTCTTGACTTTGCGTTGTCGGAGGAATGGATTGCATTGTTTTCCCGAAACCTGTACCCTTGAAACTCACTACAGTTGTATCGGGAGTTTTCATTTCGCGACTGTTGGCTTCTACCGATTTTAGGAATTCGTGCCTCGACATAGCGAAGAACCAAGTTTTCCTCTTCTTCTGATCCCCGAAATTGAGAGCCCTTCGGGACCAGATCGACGGTCCATATCTTCTCTCGCGTTTCATGATTTCGCATTTCGTGACTTCGCAACTTGGGTAGATAGCTCCCTTCGAGTTTCTAACTCCCAATTGTCGAGCTCCTAAAATCATCTATCAATGGTCGAAATCTCCTCAAGCACCAACAGTCAAGATCTCCTTAAGATCTAGTGGTCTAGATTTAGGGATTTCATGCCTTAGGATAGTGAAGAACCAAGTGTTCCCCTTCTTCCAATACCCAAAATTGCGAGTCCTTCGGGACCAGATCGACGATCTAGATTTCCTCGGGATTAACGATCCAGATCCTCTCTCCCATTTCACGATTTTTCATTTCACGACTTCGCGACTTGGGCAAACAGCTCCTACCGAGCTCCTGACTACCGATTTTCGAGTTCCTGAAATCATCAGTCGACGATCTAGATCTCCTCGAGCACGAACAATCCAGATTTGCTCGAGCACCAATGTTCTAGATTCTCTTGCACTTTTTGTGACTTCGCGAATTTGGGAAACGACCTCCTTCATGCTCCTGACCCCTGATTGTCGAGCTCCCGAAAAAATATTTCAGTTGAAGATATTTTGCATTGACGCTTATGGTCGCCCTCTCTCCTGAGCTTCTGATCATTTCTGACTTGGAATAATTTCTAAGTAGACAGAGGTGGCACCCCATATGGACTAGGGCCATCCAGCTGGGCAAACTCCTCGCATTGGATCCAAAAGGGTGAGGTTTGGGACTGCCTGGAATCGTGGAGAATGATCTGTTGCATAGAGTCAACCCTTGCATTGGCCAGTCTGTCCACTACTTTGTTTTCACTTTTTCGAATGTCTGAGGGGGTTAGAGTTAGAGAGGGTCTAAGAAGATCCTGGAAGATGTAAAAAGGGCCAAGGAGGCACCAACTGGTAGTGATTTTCCCTGGATCTCTACCATTCAGGATTTTTGTTGCCAAGTCTATTATGATTTTGGAGTCTCCTTCAATGATCAAATTAGTGAGGATTTGATCTAGAGTCAGTTTCACTCCTTTGATGAGACCCCAAATTTCTGCTGAGTTATTGGTGTTGAATCTGAGATTTTCTGCAATGAGGCTTTGTATTTGGTCCAAGTTGTTTCTTTTGACTGCTCCATAGCCTGAGTGTCCTGGATTTCCTTTTGATGCACCATCAAAGTTGACCTTATAGAAGCCTAGCGGGGGGGAGACACATTGAGGGACTTTTGGCTTTTGAAATTAGGGGGGGCTGCTGAGGAGGGGTGGAATGAGCAAACGAGAAGCATCAAGAGTTGAGGAGCGACAACTCACCTAGGCCGATGGGGAAATTTTCCTTGGTCCATAATTGTCGCTGAAGAATTCATTGGAGATGCAGGAGGATTGTGTTCCAGTGGAGGGTGGGAGGAGAGGGATATGAATGAAAGATTCTTTTATTCCTCTCTTTCCATAGTTTCCAAACAATAAATCTTGGTAAGAGTTGCTAGGTTCTGTTTAGGATAGGAATTTTGAAGGAGTTGGAGCCCCAATCCCGGATGGTGCTTATGATGTTGTTTTTAACTCGTTTGGTTCTTCTCATGAACTGAGTGGCCTGGTTTTAGATGTTCTCACTGAATGGACAATTGTTTAGGAGGTTCTCCATGGTTTCTGCCTGGATATGGAAGAGATGGAAAATCGAGGGGCCAATGAAATCTCGTCTTTAAAAATTCTCCCAGGTTAAGATCTTATTCTGGAGTAGAAGCCAAAGGAATGTAGAGATTTTGGGCCAAAGTTTTGATTTCCATATTGTTGTCCAGATGTTATCTTTCCGAAGGTTGTCGAATTTCTCCTGAAGAGTGTATCCCTCATTGAGAGAAAATCTTCCATGAGGTGTGTATCCCCATCTGAGAATGTTTTGTTCTGTGCTTTTCCAGATTCTCCTTTGGGTTGTACCTTACTTTCATTGCTCAGGTCATAGTCCATTGCCACTTGGAGTTCCTGATGAGTAGATTTCCATCTTCGTCGGGGAGAGCTACTCGGGGTACTTGTCCACAAATATGCTACTTTGAGAGTGGCAAGATCTTGAATGTGATTTTTGTAGGATTGTATATTTTCTTCCAATTGAAGGGGTGGCATTTGCTACCAGGAATCTGTCCATAATAGGGCATTTTGGCCATTGCGAACTTCCCAAAAAGCATGTTCCTCTGTGAGTGGCCGATTTTTCTAGGACGCATTCCAGATGTTGGAGCCCTAAATTTGGTCCTGCATTCTTATAAGTTGACTTTGGTGCATATTTGGGCCATATTTTCATTTCCAGAGTTTTGCCCAGATCTATGTTGGTGTTTTGAGCCATATCCACCAAATTCTTACTCCCATGGTGCTATTTAATTTTGCAGGGTCACGGAGGCCCAAACTAGCTAAAGATTTGGGCTTGTAGACTTTGTCCCAGCTGACTAGGGCCCATTTTTTGTTCGGGGTGTGTCCATGCCATACAAATTTTCTTTGCAGATTCCTTATTTTCTTTATTACTGATTGGGGGGAAGCTAGGGCTGACAAGAGGTAAGTTGGCATGGCTTGGAGGACTGACTTTAAGAGAACGATTCTGGCTGGAAGATTGAGGGAGAGAAAGGTCTAGTTGCTAAGACAGTTGGTGATGGAGAGTAGGAGAGAGTCCCAGGAGATGTTTCTGGATACTGAGTCAGAAAGAGGGAGTACCAGGTAGTGAGAGGGCAGAGTGCAGACATGGGTATTCAGAAGTTGAGAAAGGTGTTGTTGGATTACCACAGGAGTATTAAAAAAGAAGAGCTACGATTTGGCCAGATTAAAGGTGGTGCCAGAGGCTTTGTCGAAATCGAAGAGGATGGAGGTTATTTTAATTTCTTCTTGCACGGTGGGGGTGTTCATTAGCAGCGTGTCATTGACAAATTGACTGTGGGAGGTTGTCGATTGTAGCCCATGAAGAGGGAGGCCTTGGAGGGATCAATATTGAATTGAAGCCTTGATTTAGTGTCCTAGACCTTCAGCCATTATGACAAAAAGGAAAGGGGAGAGAGGGTTGCCTTTCCTTATTCCTTTTGAGGGGGAGAAGGGGTGAGAGGGGACACCATTGATGAGGATTGAGAAAAAGGTTGAGGAAATGAGGTTCATTATCCAAGAGACCCAATCCTTGTTGAAACCAAAAGCTGATAGGAGTGCTTTCATGTATTGCTAGCTTAATTTGTCAAAAGATTTTGAAAGGTCAAGTTTTAGAAGCATACCTGGAGTACAAGTGCTTTTGAGCGAGTGAATGATTTCATGGACAAGTATGACACTATCCATGATTTGCCTTCCTTCGACATATCCTGATTTCTCCTTGGAGATGATGAAGGATATAATTGGCTTGAATCTTAGAGCTATGACCTTGGAAATGATTTTGTAGATCACGTTCCAAAGAGCTATGGGTTTGAAGTTCTTCAGATTTGTGACTCTTTCTTCTTTGGGTATTAGGGTGAGGAAAGTGGCATTTAGTGATGGAAGAACTTTGCCTGAGCCATGTGATTCCTCCACCAGTTGCCACACTTCCTCCCTTAACATTGGCCAATACGAGTGGAAGAAGTCTGTTGTGAAACCATCTAGACCTAGAGCCTTGCCTGTGGGTAACTCTTGAATAGCCTGATCCACTTCTGCTTGTGTTATTGGTTTCATGAGAGCCTCATTATGTTCCTGGGTGATTATAGTTGGGATATTTTGGGTCACCCACTCTATTGCTGAGGTGCAATCCGCCTTGGGTTTTGAGAGGAGATCCTTATAGAACACTGTCAGCTCGTGCGTTATTTCTTGATGAGTTAAGAGGGTGTTATTTCTTGATGAGTTAAGAGGGTGTTGCCTTGCGACATAGTAAGAAAGATTACTAGTGTAGTAGATTGGTTATTACATGGTCGAGCTATATATAGAGAAAATATATATATAGATATAAACAACAACCAAAATCATTAGTCTCCCATTATTTTTATGACTATTCTAAATTAATTTGATGTAGTACCTCCACTTTCCAAATTCCAACTATGATTTTTAAATTTTTTATGATAGAAATAATGATTTTTATTATATTTTTTAAATAATTAAATTATGTTTATTTGAATATGTATTGATCTATAAATTTTAATTACTCTTCTAAGTTTTGCAATATCTCACAAGAAAAATCGGAACAAACACTTGACATTCTATTAACATACATTTCCACTTTGAATAAACGAATTTATTTGAAATTTATGTATTAAAATTTCACATTCTATAAATTTAATTCTACATTGCGTATAACGTTACGCTGAAGAGTGCTGCATTAATTTGATTTTGTATCTGCTGAAGCTATGATAACATCATAGAAAAACCAACCCATGTGATACTCATTTAAAAACTACCTTATCCCCATCTGATGCTCATAAAAAAACCTATCCTGTATCGTAAAAGAGCTTAGGATAAGAATACGAGGGCTTTTCAATATTTTAATTTTATTCGATACAGAACTAAACAAAATCAAATACATATAACCTCAAAGAGGAGATTTCATTCAGGGTAATTTTCTAAACAAAATCAAATACATATAACCTCAAAGAGGAGATTTCATTTAGGGTAATTTTCTAATTTTTTTTTAAACTAAATCCATCATTATTAAAGAAATGTAATTTAAACAATAAAAAATAAAAAATTTATTCAAATTTACATTATTGGATATGAGAAAAAACAGTATAAAAAAAAATTTGAAACATCATTATTATTATATAAATTAATTTATTAAAATAAATGTATGAATAAAAGGTATGAGAAAATGTATATTTGTCAGCATCAGATACAGGACTTGGAGGTAATACAGGCTAGGGCTCCTGCATCCTGGGTCATTTTTGGGACTAATCTCCCGTTGCCAACTTTAAATTTTTCCCCAGATTTGTACATCGGGAGAGCTTTTCCTCTACCAGATGGCACGAAGTATGCTCCATTCACAAACATATCGCTCACTGATTTCCACAACCACCCCGTCGCACAAGAAGAAGAAACACTGTAACACCCTTCCCGCCATGACACCTGCTTCTTATACTCCTCTTTTGGAGCCACGAACCGATTCCCTTCACTTCTAATGGTGGGATGCATGCTTCCACCAATTGCGTATATTCCCCATTCTTCATAGTTGTTATTGGCTACGTGCACATACCCATATCTGCACCTGCAAAGATTTAACCAATGCATGAATGCAATGCACAGACGATCTTACCACTGTGCCAACAAAAATAAAATCGATGATGAATTTACCTTGGCATTCTTTGCATGAGGCCTGGCCCGAAGTGGTTGTATGCAACGGTTACCTTCATGTTTTTATCTGCTGCATACTCATCGCTGTGACCTAACAGCATTACCTGCATTCATCCATGAAGTAATATTCAACACCAATCCAGAAATAATATAAAYAGCAATAACGATAATCATGAAAGAAAATSAYAAAATTGGTTGATAATGCATGGACAASTTAATTAGCTTAGCTTGCCTTATCATGGTATGAGAAACGGTTGTTGGAAATAGTAACTGCAGTGGAAGCGAGCGTGACATCAACCAAACCGTCTGCACAATTGGAAAGGGTATTGTGATCGATCCACATATCTCTACAAGACACCACAGATATAGCATCTCCGTCCTGTGATTCCATCCATTCCACACCGGTACTAATACTCGACACCGTCTCCGTTACCAGAACGTTGCCGGCCTCGCTGAGCTTACAGTCGTGGATGTGCAATCCATGAATAACAACGTTGCTCACATTCCAAAGGCGTATGCAAGGCCCGTTGCTAATGTGGACTTTGGCTCCTCTTCCATCGATAGTTTTGTGGCTTGTTACAAACAGGGGCATCTGTAGCTTTATGTTCATATCTTTAGCAAAAACAATCCAAAGTGGACGTTTCCGAGTAACGCCATATCTCAAACTACCAGGCAACGGTTTTGTAGGATTGTCGTTAGGTGTGGTGACTGTGTAGATTTCTCCTTCTTTTCCTCCATAGGCCGCGCTTCCAAAGCCCACAGCACAATCTGCCAACTTCCTTCGATTTTGTGCCCAATCTGCATCTTTTCTCCAACAGTTGTCAATGGGGTTAGAGCTGGTGCTACTTGATGAAGACAAGGAGGCCTGTAACAAGAGGGAGACCAACGCTAAAAGAAGCCATGCGCCTGCAGCAATAGAGATAGATATGTTGAAGGGTACATAGGGAAATAAATTCATCTTACCCATCTTAAATTCAATAAATTCAAAAATGTTGAATGTAACGAGGAAACTGTTGAACGGAGAGATAACGGGATCAGATTGTAATTGGGTCGTTATGGAAAAATGCCTACGAAACTAACTATATATATAGCTTTGGTTTTCTTTCACAATGTATGTAGCGTATGATCAGATAATATGCAACCGGCGTTTTCCTTACAACTGCTTATGAAGGGATAAGGGAAAGGAATCGTTATAATCGGAAAAAATGTAAAGTTACATGTGACGAAGGAAAGAAATTAAAAAATGGAAGAAATACGCTACGGGGAAACGAGCTGAGCGCATTTTATTGTACCGACAAGTACAAACTCCATTGCTTCAAAACATCACAACGTCAGGATCGCAGCGCGAATCATTCGAATAATTGATTGGGCGTTTTTTTATTTTTTGGGTTTTTTTTTGTTGGGAATCGGGGGATGTAAAACTGGATAAAATAGCTATTTTTTGTTGTTTAAATTGTATTTTTGAATGCATAAATAGATTCAGCTTGTTGAAAAACCCCTTATACACTAGGGTTATACAAACTTAGCAACTTGTTCTACACATCATTGTTGACTAGTTTGATGGAACTTTGGTTATTACATTTGATAACGGTTGATACTTTTAGTCCTACGCCCACATCTGCAAGCATCAACCTCAACCAAACTACCTCACAAGTAGCAGTGCATAGGGATTTGTACTCAACTTCAGTTGATGACAAAGAAATAGTTGGTTGTTTTTTGCTACTCCATGACACGAACTTGGATCCAATTTTGAGTACATAACATGTGGTTTATTTTCTTTCATCTCAGATCGAATTTTGAATTTATAATATGTGGTTCATTTTCTTTCATCAGTATTTGCAGCCCAATCTGAATCAGAATGACCTTTCAACTCAACATCAAAAGTATCAATATATTTAACATTGAAATTAACAATCTATTGAAATTAACAATCCCTTTCAGACACTTGGGTTATACAAACTTAGCCGTTGAAATATGCAGATCCAACCACTCCTCATCGGATTTGAGGCAAAATCAAACAGAAAAAGTCACTGAAAAACAAACAAAAAATAGAACTCTTGAACACGCTATCATCTCGATTTACTTATTAGCAATATCCAGCTTGCTACCAAATATGAAGATCTAACCATTCTTCACCGGATTTGGGGCAAAATCAAAAAGAAAAAGTCAAGGAAAAACATACAAAAAATAGAATGTTTGAACTACTGCAGCCATTGAACATGCTACCATCTGGATTTACCCATTAGCAATATCCATCTTGCTACCAAATATGCAGATCCAACCATTCCTCACCAGATTTGGGGCAAAATCAAACAGAAAAGTCACAAAAAAAGACAAAAAATAGAAAGTTTAAACTATGGCAGCCATGAACGTTTAAACTATCATCTCGATTTACTCATTAAAAATATCCAGCTTGCTACGCAGAATTAAATGCTGTAACATGTAAAATATAGACTATTAAATGTGATAACAATTCAAATCCAAAAACTTGTAATTCATCACAACATTCAATACTACATAGTAAGCTGAATATTAACCACCCCATTTTAATTTTAATTACAAGTACAAACTCCGTTGCTTAAAAACAACACAACGTGAGGATCGCAGGGCGAGTAATTGATTGCGTATATTTTTAATCATATTTAGACGTGTGGCTTAGACAGGCAACCATTGATCGCGCATTACGACGCTACGGGCATGTGACCTGAGCAGATTTTATTGTACCTGCAAGTACAAACTCCATTGCTTCAAAACAACACAGCGTCAAGCTCTCGGAGGTTGAGTAATTGATATATTTTTCATAAAATTTAGACTTGTGACTTGAACAGGCAGCCATTGAGCATGCATTTAGTTTTCTTCTAATTATGAGCTTCCATTGGCAGCCATTGCTTAGATTGGAGATGATGAAAAGGAATCTCATATACGTCAAAAGTCAACGAAGGAAAAGTAATTACCTGATATGGAGGCAAGTCAATGAAGGAAAAGTAATTACCTGATCTGGAGGCGGCCATTGCTTAGATTGTAGATGATGAAGACTTTTGTGTATGTCAAAAGTCAATGACTGTAAAGTAATGCTAGAAAGATAATATATACTATTCGGGGGTTATCATGTCATTCTTGTTATGAAGGCAGTATTGAATCGACAAGATAAAGATTTGGAAGGATAGTTTTTTTTCGAACTCACGCGAACGGCTGTTTTAAACCGAATTTATGTTGTGTTTGATTCGAGAGGTGTGCACAAAGTGAAGGGTATTCAGGGTATACATTTTAGGTTTAGGTTTGTAGATTTGAGTAATTATGTTTGTATAATCAGAGGGCTTCAGGAGTTTTTTCACTTTGTAAATCTATTTCCGCGTTTAATATGTACTAGTTGTTAATTATATATTTTTTTCAAATTGTCTTTTAGCTCAATGCTATTTTAAACAGAATTTATGTTTTAAAACTAAGCTCAGCATTTATGTATTATATTACATTTATATTTATATTTGTTTTGTTAATTTTTTTCATAAATATAAAAGCAATTTCTATTATGAATACAATAGTACTACATTAATATATGTCACCATTTTGGTTCAATAGGACCCTCATTCATGAGTCATACCTGAAAACCAATTTGGGCACTTGCATGCTCGAGTAGTAGAATTTCTCGAATCTTGATATTTTCTTCTCAGCATTAAGTTTTCACTTTGTTGAATTTCTGATGTGATGGATATGGGTTTTTTCCACCATGCCCAAAAACTCGTTATGGGCACACTTTGTGACTCTGTGGTGGGAATCAAAATTTCTAACCCCCCCCGAGTCTATGACTTTGGGGTTTTTTCCACCATGCCCAAAATCTCGATATGGGCACACTTTGTGACTTTGTGTTGGGAATCAAAATTTCTAACCCCCATCCGAGTCTGTGACTCTGTGTTGTGAGAATCATAATTTCTAAACCCCGTCAGGACCTTACATACAAATATACCACACACAGGGAGGAAGAGACACTTGTGAGTTTAATTGCTTACGGGCGTGTTTCGCCTCGGGAAACATTTTTGCTAACTTCCATGGGTAGTCAAATGGTTTTATTTATTTCGAAATCATTTCCCTAACACTCCCCCTTAATGGAGAAATGAATTCTCTACAAGTCCTAAATGATTTCTACAAATTTCAAATTTTGTCTTTCCAAGAGGCTTGGTAAAAAGATTAGCCATAATATACGAATACTGCAATAGATTAAGTCAATTTTGTTTGACTATATCTTCTCTCTTACAAAATGATGTTGTACCTCAATATGCTTCGATGTACACATGATAGTTGGCTAGTCTGATGGAACTTTGGTTATCATATTTGCTAACCGTTGGCACTTTTTGTCCTTCACCCACATCTGTAAGAATCTGCTTCAACCAAGCAACCTCACAAGTAGCAGTGCATAGGGATTTGTACTCAACTTCAGTGGATGACAAAGAAATGGTTGGTTATTTCTTGTTGCTTTATGGTAGGAGACGGGCTTGAAATACTATGTGCCTCCTTATTGGAATGTTTTGGGGAGTGATGATGATGCCTGCTAATGCTTCTTGATCTTATTTTCCTCTCAGGGTTTTTGTGACTGCCTGTTTTGCTTGAGTCACTGTCCTTATCCAACTTATTTTTTATTCTTTCCAGACTCTGTATCAACTTTAAGTTGAATTTTCCTTATTGATCCCTGGCTTTCATGAGCTTTCTGTTATCCGCTCGGTGAGCCTGGGTTTCTTTCTGCAGTTGTTCGATGATTTTCATCATATGCTCTTCCTAGTCCATCTCTCCTTCGTGCCCATTGGAGTTCGATTCTTCCACTCCTAAATGAACATCCATTCCTTTTACTTCATTCTTTGAATTGGAAGCATTCTGTGTCTCCTCCATTTCTCTGCACTCAGTGGAAATTCGTTGCAGTCCTGACACTTGTTGAACTCTGCAAAACATAACATGCATTCAACCAAAATTTGTCAGGCCATCAGTCCTTACAATTCCCACAACATTCATAAACCGAATCTATTTTAAGAAACGTTCTAATTTCATGAAGTTTCTGAGCTATACTAGGCTCTATCACAATTTGAGGCCTTAGCCCTTTTCTCTTAGCCCCAACCCATGTGATCACGGTCGTGACCAAGCACTAAATCAAAAGGTGTCTACTCGGGCCTTCGGCTTTGGAAATGTCCAAGCACTACACAACAATCTCTCAGAGTTCAGAGTTACCAAACTCGCGAAGTAGAGTGGATCAACGGTCCACGTCTACCCAACATTCGACGACTGAAACTTACTATGGAAAGTTAGGTGTCTGAGTTTTGAGTCTTTGGGACTTCGTAGCTTCGGAGGATCTCGCATCCGCACATCCGAACTGTTAATCTCCAAACATTCCCAATCACCTTTGGTGACACCATTACGTCGCATCGCTTAACGTTTTCCAATTGCGGGGGCATGCAACGATGGTTTGGAGTAACCCGCCTTTCATCTCGCAATTCATCTGACTCTAACACGTAACCCCTTGGTGAAATTGCGGTTTGGATTATGGGACCGCCTTGGATAATTAACTTCCGTGCAACTTGTGTTCTCGCAATGCCTTCTTGTCGTGGATCTTGATGTATCGTGATCAACGCCACTATGGGTCCTCCGAACTTTAACTACGTTACGTAACCTCAGGCCCCAATAACCTTTTTCATACAAGATGCCTCATGGCAGAATACTAGCGGTTGAAACGTGGCCCACACGCTACATTCCAAATTTCATTTCAATCTTCCATGATTTTGAAACCCATTGACACATGGCACACATCCCCTATGTCCACGTCACCTCCAAGTGAAATACACAAGACTCGGCACTTTGGGTCCTCGGGTCTTCGGACTTCGGGAGTTTCAACTCCTCTACGCTCGCTTTTTCCAAGAGCACTTTCCCCTGAAGTTCACGATCTGCCAACGCATGTCCTCTTTCACTATCAATGACTATGAGTGAATTTGACACTTCAGGAGCTTTCTCCCTTCACTACTGCATTTGGCATTTTTAACATTGGCTTGATCCAACAATCGAGCTCTTCTCCCCAGATATATGGTGTAGATCCACTTAGGGGCTTCAAAGCTTCGATCTTCGGGCTTTCTCTTATTTTTCATCAACTTCACCGAAGTCCCGAAGTCCGAAGGGATTCCAGGATAACTCCTATGCGCTTTCTCCATATTTGATGGTCGTAAGATTTTTCCTATTCTTTCGAACAAATCCTACCGTTCACACTACTTTGCGGTCTAACACCACTTTTGTCATGGTTTTACGATATGCCTCTCCTCCTGATATTCTTACACGAACAATATAACCTCTTGGTACTCAAGAACATTTTGAGGTTCGAAATTGGTTCCTCCAGACACAATTTCCACTTGAACCTTGAGTCCAATGACCACTTACCCAGTCCATCTAGGCTTCACATTGAAACCTTGGGTCAGAACTTGAGTTTTGTCCATTTCGACAACAACTCCTTCCGAAACTCTTACTTCAACTTCCACTAACATGGGCCATCCAGGCTCAGTGTTGTAACCATGCTCTCATACCATATGGTAACATCCATGACCCCCCAAAGATCAGGTAATGCTACCATGCAAAATATACATCTTAAATGATATATATGCATTAAATCAAATTAAGATATTTAACATAGAGTTACTGCCATCATACAGACTTAAATAGAATTAACAACAATTCATACATGCAACGGAGTACATGAAAACATACAAGCATCACAAAATAGACATAAAATAAATAATGTAGCAGAACAATGATATTTATCTTTTAGTTGGAGTAATCCACTAGATGCGTGCAGACCTTCCACGAACCTCACAGCCTTAGACCGTGCTTCTCATCACTCTCAGCAGTAGGTCACCCCCGAGCTAGGACTAAACTCTATCGAGCAAGGTAATTCTAGGCTTGGTAAGTACAACAAGGAAGTTGCATAGAGAAACAAGAAGGATATTTTATCCCAGGAGCCACTTACGCCCACAAACACACAGAACTTCATTCCCTACACACTTGCTCCACCCTAGGAGGATACACCTTCACTAATACAAGTCCATTGGCTAGTACACCTCTCTTACCTTGGGCTTCAACAATAGGCTAAAGCAGAAGTCTCAGAGTACTGCGGTTGCTATGGGACTCCCTTCCAGGAGAACTCACTTCCTAGCAGACTCTCTCACCTGCGAGAGGTGCTCACAGGCCTGACAACCTACCTCTTCAACCAATATTCGACTTAGCTACAGCCAATTATGGATGACAGCAACAACAACAACAAAAACAACAACAACAACAACAACTAGGAAAAATGGTTATGGAAACCCAACAAGACAACAACCTAACGTTAAGTCACAACACGACTCAGGTGACTGCAATTGCGTTGGGCATCACAAGAAACAACACATGAATAACATCTTCATTTCTGGTTTCAGATATGCATGAGGGTATGACACGGGTCAATACAGTTTAAGGAAAACATAAGGCAACAACCCCAAAATGGTTCACGTATGTACTGGGCTCTACAAATGCGGATAGACTGGCTTCACGAAAAAACATACAGGTCATCTTTTCGGTTTTGGATTTCAGAATATGTGATTATTCCAAGGTCACTCATAGAGGCAAAATGGGTTC
>ML799299.1:124978-137246 GCA_009831015.1 Picea engelmannii
AGAAATTTTAAAAGATATATATATATATATATATATATATATATATATATATATATATATATATATATATAAAAACTTGAACATTATAATTTTTAATAAAAATAAATAAAAAAACTTCACAACTTTAATTTGTCATTATTATTTGGTCAAAATGAAAACCCCAAAATTATTCAGACATCAATTTACTATTTCATCGTTATTATTTTGTCCTCAAAATGTAAATCTCAAAATTAGTAAGACAATGATTTACTATTTGGAAAAACTATTAAAACATTAATTTACAACGTCTTTTTGCTCCTTGTGAATTTGTGCCACTAGAATCCACGATTCCAATTAATCTTTTTGTGATTTTTGCAGAATCTAAATATGCGGATTTCAGCGAGGTAAAACTTAGGATATTCATTAAAAAATAATGGAAAGAATTAAATGGAGAAATTGTTCATGACATTGAAAGAAAGGAAAGTCATCCAAAGATAGTGTTTAAATGAATATATTTTATATGATTCATCATAGTAGTAAAATTCAATTTTCCATTCGTTAAGTTGAGTCTTTGGGCATTCAACACCCAGCGAATGTCTCACAATTGGGAAAACCTTAATTCACCATCTTGTCAACTGTAACTCTGATTTTACTAACCGAAAACAACCATAATTATAAAATCTAATTCCAAATAACAACCCCTTCTCTCTTCACACAACTCAAAATGATGAAAATGTATTTTCATTAACTTACATGATGGGCATATGTATGCGATGTTGTTGATGGAAGGCGATGAGATTTGAACCTGCAGAAAGCTCCATTTGTGACAAGGGTAGCTCCAAATACAAAACAACCAACATATGGAAAAAGTATCCCTAACTCACAGAGAAGTCAACCTAAAGACAACTAGTCGAAGCCACAATAAAAGAAGGGTAATGGGAAGACAAAGAAGGACACTGGGAAGTGGTGTGACTTCAACAAAATCCCTTGGCACAACATTGATGAATGTCGCTCGAAACAGTCATTGGTTTCTGAGCTCAAAGACACAGAGTCGAGCCTCGACTCAGAATCTGATTCAAACAACAATAAAAGGAGACATATAATCGATGCAGAACCCACTGTTATTGTTGTGACTGACAAATTCCAACCAAAAGAACCAGAGGATCCTGAGGCGGGCGGCGTATTTTTCCATTCATAGATGTGGGTAAAGGGGACCCCACTTCATTTTATTGTTGATATAGGAAGCCAAAAGAACCTCATCTCATCAGAGGTCGTCAAGTAGTTGGATTTTATGACAACACCACGCCCACAACCACACAACATTCAATGACTTCACTATGGATGAGATCTTCATGTCAGCCAACAATGTCGCATGTCATACGACATCAAGCCCTTCAAGGATGAGGTATTGGGTGATGTTTCCCCACTGGAAGTAGTTGATTTTATGTTAGGCCAGCCATATATTTGGAGGCATCATGTTTTTTATGATTTTCGACCCTATAGCGTTATTGTTACTCTAGGGGGTAAGCCCTACAAGATATGAGAGGTAGTTTCAACTACTGTACCAAAAAAACGTTGTCGCAAAGTAATCTCTCATATTGCAAATTTTATCCTCTTCATAACTTGGTCAAAAGAGATGGACACTGCAACCACTTCCTCCTTGGCCCAAGACCCTTCTATCCAGTAGAATCAGATCAACAGAATTGTGGAAGAGCACCAAGATATTCCTACTGCACCTACAGGGGTGCCTCCACACTTCCCAGTCAAACTAAGTTATCATATATCTTTTCATGTTCTTCATGTTGAATCTTCACCGACAAAGTCCTCCCACACTCAGGAAGATCAGGAAGGTCGATTGGTTAACTAGATCCAACCCTTCCAACAATAGATTCATAACATGCTTCAACAAGCTAAGCATGACAACTTCTTCAACAAGGCATGTAGCTCACCCAGGTTCAGATTCAGCAAAAGATTCTCCAAGGACTTCACATAATGGACACCATTTCTTCCTAAAGGGGGAGGATTCATCCAGGAGGAAATCGGTGTCCACCCACCTATTCCACTAGCTCAAAACAAGGGTTTCCATCGTGGAATTTTTTCTACATTTTTTACAAGGTGTTTTCCACCCTTTAATAGCTTCAATCTTTTTCAAGGTCCACTGCTATCCCTTCTTCGGACATGATATGCCCCAAACAGTGAATTTAGTTCTGATAAAATGAGCATTGGCTCAATTTGGTATACAACTGGTCATCTCTTAACACTTGTAACACCATCCTCAAGTGATGCTCAAGCTCTTCTTCTGACTTGGAATATACAATGTTGTCATCCAAAAATACAATGACAAACTTGTCTAAGTATTCTCAGAAAACACCATCCATCAAGCACATCAAAATAGTTGGTGCATTTGATAACCAAAATGGCACCACTATGAACTTGTAATGACCATACCTTGTCCTGTAGGTAGTCTTGTTGATGTCTTCATATCTGATCCTTACATGATGGTATCCTGACCTGAGATCAATCTTGGAGAATATTTTTTCATTCTTTAACTAATCAAAGAGATCATCGATCCTCGAGAAATGATACTTGTTCTTTACAGTTAACTAGTTCAATTGTCTAAAGTCAATACACAATATCAATACCCATCCTTCTTCTTTACAATTAACACTAGGGCACCCTAAGGTGACACACTTGGGTGTATATAACCCTTCTTCAGAAGTTCTTCAAGCTGCATTTGCAATTCCTTCAGCTCTGGTGTACTCATCCTGTAGGGAGTCTTGGATACTAGAGTCTCTCCAGACATTAAGTTTATAAAGAAATCAATATCTCTCTTTGGGTGTAGTCCTAGTATCTCCTTGATCACATCCTCAAAATATTTCAAGAACGCACGATCCTCAAGATTTGGCACCATATCCTTAGGCGCTTCCTCCATATGAGCTGCAATTATTTAGTAGCCCTTCCTGTAACACTTCTTCAAGCTTGTGGCTCTGGACATATGTCTGCAATTTCATGATGGTCTCAACCAGATTTATGTCTTCATCCTTTCCTCCTCTATTTCTATTGGATTTGGTTCCTTCCATACCCAAATGGACATCCATCCCTCTGATTTCATCTTCTTGACTGTAGACTGTGTTTGTATCATCCATATCTCTACCCTCTATGATGATCTGATCTAATCAATCTGCTATTAATTATGCAAAATATGCAACCAACAGAACCTTGTTAAATTAACTAATTCAATTGTTTTATAAAAACATGAACCATTTTGGTTCAACAACCTATCATACTTATTTCCCCTGATTTTATGAGTAGTTGTCTGAGCAATCCCCTTTTCTGGGTGAACAACTATGTTCTGTTGTCCCATACCTTCCCAATGATTGTTTCCTTTCTCATTTCTGAGCTTTGAGCAGATAGTTATGGACCTTTCAAACTTGTGATTTTTCTCTAATGCACTCCTTCTACAATTGATCTCTTTTCTTTGACCTAAACAACTCTTAGATATTTGTTGGATCCTATCATAAATTTACCAAGTCTTTAGTACCTCTTCTGATGCAGGTATGAACCAGCCAAAACCAACAACTTCCTTCCTAACCCCTTTTTCCTTCTTTAACATAGTTTTTGGGCACTGGCCCCTTTTTCTTCAACCCCCAACCGCATTTGATCATAGACTATGACCAAGTGCTAGTTGACAGACGCTTATCTAGAGCCTAGGGAACTTCCGGGCTACAGAAATTCAGGCTTCAAAAGTTTTCCTTCCTTATTCACTCATTTTCCCTTAACGTTGTAGTGGTCGGCTTCCAGAGGGTACCTCTTCAGAGCTTCACGGCTCTGAGCTTCAGGGTTCATAACTACAATACTCTGTAATTCATCTGAAGGTTGAACTAGCAAAGATCTCTAGAAATTTGTGCTTCAGAGGTTTCGCTTCCTTCTTTCCTTGTTTACCCGATCGTCGGAATGACGAACCGTCGAGGTCTAGTCAACATCCACATATCAGTGTGACACATGGAAGAGTTACATAGTGGACATGTGGCTCCATCCAATGGATGACACATGTCACATATTAATTGGGTAGGAAGGGCCCTCGAATAGCTTGAAAAATGATGACACGTGGCATGTATCCCATGTGTCCATGTCACCCTAGGTGATGTCGGTAGATTGGGCCACCTCCATGACTTCGGAGGTTTATAATTCATTACTCGGTGATTCTCCTGAACTCCAAAACTTTGAAGTATTGGGATGGTGATCGTTCGTGGCTTCGGAGCTTCGACGCTCAAGAGCTCCGGGCTTCAAGAGATATTGCAAAAACATACATGCATACCCCCAAATGTTAAATTCTCAGAACTTTCATAGTTTCGTTGGAAAACACACATCAGGGGGGTGATACATGGCAGAAAATAAGGAACGAACACGTGGCTCAATCCCATGGCTGACACGTGTCATGTTCCAATTGGCTCAAAAAATCTTTGAAACGCTTGAAAAATTATGACATGTAGCAAGCATCTAGTGTTCCCACGTCATTCCCGTGCTTCTTGACTTCGGAACTTCGGACTTCAGAGGTTTCTACCTCATCACTTTGTGACTTCCCTGAATGTCGAATCGACAAAGTACTGAACCAATGGTCCTTCGTGGCTTCGGAGCTTTAACGCTTTGGAACTTCGGGCTGTAGAGAAATCCACATTTTCCTCTCCCATTTCTTCTGAACACCGAATTCCTGAATTCTCTGGTGCTTTATCACTTCGGCACTCCAAATCTTCGGGCTTTGGAATATTTAACGACTTCTTCACTCAATTCCTTCGAACGTCAAATTCCCGAACCTCTTAACTTTCGAGGGTCCATGTAGTACAACTATCATCATATAAGATGGTGACACATGGTCCCCACGTGTTGGACTTATATTGGTCCAATAAGGTCGTTAGAAGAACAATTCTTGTTAACATGTGGCATGATTAGGGGAGGTCCATGTCACCCTTGGTGACATCATCATGCCACGGCATAGCATGTGCTTCAACACTTTGTAGCTCTGGACTTTGGTGGGTTTCTTGACTTATCACCATGTTTCTCCTAAACTCCAAACTGTTGAATGACTGCTTCCCGAAGCTTTGAGACTCTAGGGCTTCGAGACTTAGGAGCTTTTCTTAACATTACCTCCTAGTTCTCCCTAACTCCGAATTTCTGAACTACCAAAATTTTTCATGGTTGATCTGTGGACACATGTCGTTTTTAATCGACTGGTCTGGATGAGTTATGGACTTTGGGACTTCGGTAGGAAGTCCATTCTGCATGCACTTCAACCAATTTCCCCGAACTCTGAATCGTCGAACTACTCTGGGAAAATCCACAACTCTCCTCCTCCTGGATGATCTATGGTTGAAAATCACTTCGGGACTTCGAAACTTCGGGATTTGGACCCTTTTTCTCAACAAAACGTAAACTTCGGTCCAAGTCACAAAGTTTGAAGAACTTGGAGGTTAACTGTCATTCACCTTTCCCACATCTGACGACTGTGCATAGTATGCCTTCTCTCGAACAGATCCCACAACCACAATTTAGTTTTGTGGCCCATAACCACGGTCATTGTGGCTTCCATGTCTGCCACACCTCCTGGGGTTTTAAATATAGTGCAATTGTTCTCTCAGTGCCCTTCTGGCAGTCTGTAACTTCAATTTACTCATACACTGCCCATCCAGGTCAGTGTTGAAACCATGAGCTCTAATATGAATTTGTAGTGTCCCCAGCCATCCCAGGGATGGTCCATGCCACCTTACATAAAGACTCACTTTCATTTTTGGAAAATATCATACTTAATAAATTAAAAACAAACATATGCTTTTTGTTAACATACATAGAATTATGCGAAAATGTATAGTAAATAAACACATGTGTAACATACAACATGTAATTAAGCATATATAAAGAGTACTTATCTGTTTAATAAGTCCATCAACTGTGTGCAAACCTTCCATGAAACTCTCATCCATAGACCATGCTACTCCAAGCTATTAGCAGTGGATCACCCTCGAGATGGGACTAAATTCCACCCAAGGTAAAGGGAATCCCAGGCTCAGTTGAGGCTACAAAGTCTCCAGGAAGTATTTTTTCCCCAGGAGTTCACTCACGTCCACATCCTATAGTTCCTTATTCCCCACATGTTTGTCCCACCCCAGGGAGTGTGCCCCTTCGCTGCTCGACAGTCCTTCAACTACCTCACTCCCCTTCCAAGGCTTAAACAACAGGTCAGATAGGAAGTCTCAGAGAACTACAACTATCGTGAGGCTCCCTCTGGGAAAATCACTTCCCTGACAAGCTCTCTCACTTGGAGAGAATTACTCATAGGCTTGACAACTTGCTTCTTCAATCCATCTCCTAGGCCAATCGAGTCAGGGTAATAACAACATCAAAATCCAGTATGGGCTCTGGTAATGACAACAAGCCAAACCAGTCCAGAGAAAAGCTTGTGAATAAACAACAAAATGGCTAGGGTGCGATATGGTTTAGGAACTATGCAGTCATGCTATGCTTCACAGGAAAAGTATGAGTTAGCTTCATGGGGTTTGCAGGTTTCAAAGTTTACAGGATTCCATGGGGAGTGAATGTTATTGAGGTCAATGATGGAGAGGATGTCTCAGTGCCTCCATGCATGATAGAATGGGGAGAGGATCCCGAAACAAACTATTTTCCCCACCGAAATTTGCATGCACCCTAATTGACACATGGCTCTCTTGGAGCTTGTTTCTCTCCACTTTGGTTTCATTCCCTCTTTCATGAGACTTAGGATAAAAAAATTATATGCACCTTAGTCTTTAGGAAATAATAATATAATATTCTCTTGAGGTTAAGCCCTCAAGCTTGGCCATTTTTCCCTAGTCTCCTAGCCCCTTCCCTTTCTGTACATAGTGGAGCTTAGTCCCCCATAACTCCTTCTTCATGGTCGGTCTGTATGTAGTGATGTGCTTTTATTCTAATGACATGCATAATTACATATACAAAAGTAGGCTCTCCAACCTAATATTCACATAATTACAAACACTTCGCTCACCATCCTATAAACATAATTACAATTCAACAAGAGGTGGGCCTTGGGGTATTACATCTAATTAAGTTATATGTTTCACACATAGTAAGAAATATTACTCGTGTAGTAGATTGGTTATTACTTAATCCTATATATATCACAAATAAATGCAAGGATCATTAGTTTCCCATTATTGTCATTACTATTCTAAATTAATTTCATGTGGTACATCTAATTTCCCATTCCACCTATGATTTTTAAATTAAAATAAATGATGAAAATAATGATTTTTGTTATATTTTTTAAATAATTAAATTATATTTATTTGAATATGTATTCATCTATAAATTTTAATTACTCGTCTATGTTTTGCAATATCTCATGAGAAGAATTGGAACAAACACTTACATTCTATTAACATACATTTCCACTTTGAATAAACGAAAATAACAAAAATGAATTATTTGAAATTTATGTATTAAAATTTCACATTATATACATAAATTTGATTCTCCATTGCGCATAACGTTACGGTGAAGAGTGCTGCATTAATTTGATTTTGTATCTTCTGAAGTTATGATTACATCGTAGAAAAACCAGCCCATGTGATACTCATTTAAAAACTACCCTATCTCCATGTGATGCTCATAAAAAAACCTATCCTACATCGTAAAAGAGCTTCATGATAAGAATACGAGGGCTTTTCAATATTTTAATTTTATTCGATACAGAACTAAACAAAATCAAATACATATAACCTCAAAATGGATGAGAGGAGATCTCATTCAAAATTTAATACATATAGCCCCAAAATGGATGAGAGGAGATCTCATTGATAATTTAGGTATTTGTAGTTTTGTTTATGAGTATTTTCTTTTTTTTTAACAAAGATAGTTATTTTTAATTTATAGGAAATGGGTTGGGCGGAAGCCTAATCAATCCCTGTTACATATTCTTTTTCTAAAAAATCTGGTAGCCCTTTGACATGATCTTACATAGTTGAGAGAATTCAAACTTATGGAATAAGATAACAGGGCTTTGTCATTCTTTGAGAACTCTTTTTGGGCTAAGAGATAACCCATGTTTTCCCTTGTGTCTGCTTCCTTGTTTAGATTTCAGAGGATATGAGAGATGAAAATGGAGGTGAAATTTTGCGTTACTTTACGAAGTCTCTGCAGGGTCTTGTTGAGCATCGGGTTGTTGAAGAAATCGCCAGAGTTTAGAATTTTTATCAGGATTTCTGAATCCCCGAAGACTTGAATGTCTTTTTCATCGTTTCCCTGAGCAACCTGGCAAGCTTTGAGTAGTCCTAAGATTTATGCCTGGTTATTAGTGTTTTTCCCCAAGCCCCAACTGAAATTGTCTTTTCTTTAACTGTCCGTGGAGTATATTACACCCCCATCTCCTGAAATCGTTGGATTTCCTTTAGAAGCTCCGTCGAAGAATATTGTAGCTTTGCCCTGATTCTTCCACCATTTTTGAAAATCCTTTTCAGGGATCTGAAGTTGCCACTCTGGATTGGAACAAGGCTGAGAAGGGTTCTTTTTTTTACTAACTCGTTGTATACGCGCACCAAGCCAACTTATCTCTTCTGGGAGGAGCGTGATATCTAGCTTGTGAAGCCGATTCTCCAAAGTCTCCAACAACAGTGCTTTGGCTTTGTCAGCCACATCTATGGGGCTGTGCAAACTATTTTTGAAGGTGTCTTCATTCCTTGCTAACCACACTTCCCAACACATGCATTTTGGAATGGCATACCAGATTTTGGCCCATGTGGATTTACTCTTCAATGCATGGGGAGAGCGCCCTTCCCAGGAGGCTATTAAGTTGACAACTGTGAGCTGCGATGGGATTTGAGCGTTGAGCCCTTGCATAGCCTGCATCCAGACTTCTTGATTGTAGGGGCAGTCAATGAACATATGATCAATTGTTTCCTGAGCCGCGTTGTCGAGAGGGCATCTGTGGTGCTTGAAAATACCTCGTTTAACTAAGTTATCTTCTGCCAGGACTCTTCTATGCATGAGAACCCAACAAAAGAAGTTGACCTTTGGGAGACCAAAGGGGTCCAAGACGAGTTTCCACGGCGAGTGAGAGTAGATCTGCGGGTGCTGGGATTGGAGGGATGTGAAGCCATGTGACACTGTGTACGCCCCGGTCTTCCCCCATCCCCATTTGTCACTTGATCGCAGGTGGACTGGAGCCAAACCAGAGATTATCGTGTGGAAGGAGTTGAGTTGTTCTTGCACCCTGTTTGGAGGGCAGGGGATAGCCTAGGTGAGCCAGTTCCCACCTGTGTCCCATGAAGAGATATGAGCCAGCTTGTGGATGCCTTGTTGCATAATCTAGGCACGCAGATATGCAAAATATGGAACAAAATTGAGGGGCTGGAGGCCCATGATTTTATCTTCCCATAGCTGGGTTCTTCTCCCATTTCAAGGAATTTGGTACATGTGCTCTTTAAAAAATTTCCATCCCCGACTGCAGAGCTTCCATAGGGTGGTTCCTTTGTGAGAAGCTTTGTCGTCCATGGTGTTCATTGATATCCCTTGCAAATATTTTTTGATGAGGATCTGACTTATCGGGTGACGTTGATTTGAGAAGATTTTCCATAAAATCTTTCCTCCCCCAAATTAGCCAGCCCGGGGTCTCTTACCTGAAGACCACCTTCTTGCGAAGGCCTTTTCACTATGTCCCAGCTTACCAAATGATTTTTTTTTTTGTTTCCCTTTCCTCCTTGCCACAGGAAATTTCGTATTAGTTTGGAGAGCTACTCGATGATCATTTTTGGGGCCAAGAGAAACACAACTTGGTAATCAGAAGGGAGGAGAGAACATATTTTACAAGTAAGAGCTTCCCTGCCGTGGTTAGCTACTGACCACCCCAAGCAGTAATTTTTTCCTTGATTTTGTTGATGATTTCCAGCCATAGGAGGGCCTTGCTGATTCCCAGAGTTAAAGGCAGTCCTAAGTATTTGATTTTATCCCAGGAGGTGAAGCTCGTGAACCCAAGGGATTGAGCAATTCAGAGTATGGATTGTTGATCTACTCCCCATTCATACACTGCACTTTTCCTCCTATTAACCAAAGCTCCAGAAACTTTGCAGAAGCTCTAAATAACTTTGTTGAAAGCCCTTGCTATATTAAGGGAAGCACCTCTCAGAAGAAGCGAGTCATCGACGAACAGGGCATGGTTGATTGGCTCAGTTCCTCTCGCTGCCCTAATTCCCGGAAGTGTTCCAATTAACTTGTTTGTTGTCATCTTCTGGCTTAGAGAATCTGCCATCAAAATGTACAAGAAGGGGGACAGAGGGAAACCTTGCCTTATGCCCCTCAATGATTTGAAATATCTTGTTGGCCTATCATTTATTAAGGGGGTGATCCACGACTCTCCTATGCATGCTTTAATCAGGGAGATACAAACATGGTTGAAGCCAAAAGTGGAGAGAAATTGGAGGAGGAAAGAGTTTCTTACTTGATCGAAGGAATTTTCCATGTCCAACTTGATGATCATCCCTTGCTCTTGGCGTTGGTGGCTGGAATGAATGGATTCCTGCACGAGGATCATGTTATCTAAAATGTGACTGCCTTTAACAAACCCTCCTTGGCTGGGAGAAATGAGCTTTTCCAGAAGTGGCTTGATTCTATTCGCAAGGAGTTTGGAGAGAATTTTGTAGGAAGCATTGCATAACAAGATTGGCCTGAAGCGGTCAAAGGACACTAGGTTCACTTCTTTAGGAATTAGAGCTAGTAAGGTGGATTTTGTGCATCCTACCAATTTGGCTTTCTAGAGGAAGTTTTTGATCATTCGAAACAAATCAACCTTGATGATATCCCAACATATTCTGTAGAAGTGGATGGAGAATCCCTCAAGTTCTGGAGCTTTGTCTGGATCCATCGACCAGATGACATTGTTGATTTCATCTTCAGAGAAGGGCTTCAAGAGACTTGTGTTGTCCTCCTCATTTACCCTTCTTGGAACGTGAGAGAGGAAGTTTGAATATTACTCCTTAATTTCCACTCCTTCTTCTTTATACAATTGCTGAAAATGTGAGGTTGCAGCCTCTTTTAATTGAGTTATTCCTTTGTGAATGGTCCCATCAATGGAGGTAATATTTGCAATGTGGTTTCTAGAAAGGCGAGCTCGAATTTGCTTATGGAAGAAGGCAGAATTTTTGTCACCAGCCTCGAGCCAAAGATTACGAGATTTGAGTCTCAAGGACTCTTCCTCCATTCTGAAAGAGTAGAGAGTGTTGAGATGGGCTTCTTGCCCTTTCTAAATTTCAGAGTGGGAAATGTCTTTGAGCTACAGGTCCAATTGTAGATCAAGCAATTGTTTGATGGTCTCATTTCTAAGGCTAGTGGGGGAGTCTGACGATTTTTTTATCCATTCTTTCAGGGTTGTTTGGGTAGCCTTTAATTTATATTCCCACACAATGATGGGCGATCCAATGACCGGGGGTGACCAGGCCTTCAATACTGTGTCCATAAATCCTTCCCTGTCTGCCCAGAGGGGGTTGAACCAGAAGGGGATGAGCCCCAATTTTTCCTCTTCTTCAAACATGAGCAGAATGGGTTTATGATCTGAAGTCAGCTTTGGCAATATTTTTGTGGTGATAATCTTATTTTCGGAGAGGAAGGTGCTCTGGAGTAAAAATCTCTCCAGATGGGTTGAAATGTGCTCCGTCCCAGCTCTATTGTTTGACCAAGTGTAGAGCCCTTTTTTGGCTTAAAGTCCATCAAGTCCCATTGCTGAATTATGTCTTCCACGAAGGGAAGGAAATGGTCCCTATTACTATTCCCTCCTCTTTTTTCCGTTATCTCAAAAACTAGATTGAAGTCTCCTGCTAGAATTATGTTCTTGGGAGAGTGAGCATCTAGGAAATTAGAAAGGGTTTGTCAGCAATCTTTATTTTCTGCATAGAGGATTGTGACATAAAGATTAAAGAGGGTGATAGTGATGTTACTTGAAAGATGTTGGAGTTTGGTATAGATCCAGTGTTGCATTTCGAAGGAGTTTTCCAGGTGGAATGTATCTTCCTCAGAGAAAGTGGCGAGCCCACCACATGTGCCCCTTGCACTTATTGCTTTTCCGGCTTTTGTTTTCCATTTCACTTTGCTAAGGTCGAGAAGGGCATCCCCTTCTATTTTAGTCTCTTGGAGCATGAGGATCTCGGGAGATTATGTTTTCAAAAGGTTCTTCATAGCTTCATATTTTAAGGGGTTCCCCAAACCTCTGCAGTTCCAAGAGAATAAACACATTATTTACTAGCAGAGACAG
>ML799299.1:142522-154162 GCA_009831015.1 Picea engelmannii
TAGCTACATGCACCCAGGTCGACACTTGTCTTCCTGGAGTTGCATGTGCTCCATTAAGCCCACACCCCACTTTCCAGGAACTTAGGATAACAAAACATATAATGTTCACCTTATTCTTTAGAAAATAATATTAAAATATTATTCCTATAGAGGTAAGTCCCCTATCTTAGCCCCTAGGCCCAATACTTAGCCCCCCTTCCTTACCCTACCTAGTGGAGCTTAGTCCCCCATAACTCTTCTTCGTGGTCGGTCTACACGCAACATTGTTTATATTTTTATTAATGTTCTATGTAATTACATATATACAAAAATCAGGCTCATTGGCCTTGGCATCTGGCTCACGAACCTAATAACACATAAGTCTTTCATCTTAAATCCACTTGGCTCACCAGCCTAATAACACATAAGTCTTTCATCTTAAAACCACTTGGCTCACCAGCCTAATAACACATAATTACAATTCAGAAGGGGCTCAACCTTGGGGTATTACAATCCCCTCCCCTTATTTTTGCACTGCCCTTAGTGCAACTTATTTTCAAAACAACAACAAGATTTCCAAAATCTTCAAAAATATGTGGGTACTATGCCCGCATAGAATCTTCATGCTCCCATGTTGCATCTTCAGGACAGTACCAGGTCCACTAGAATTTTACAAGCCCTATGGCTCGATTTCAAAGCTACTTTCTTTTTCAGTCCAGTATACACACTGGATGCACTTACAAGATGCCCTCTTGCTCCACCTGAATCACATTCCAATCGATTACATGATTAGCATCACGTATATATTTCTTAAGCAATGAAATATGAAACACATTATGCACAGTCATGGATGCAGGCAATGCAAGCATATATGCAACCGGTCCAATCCTTTCTAGGATTTCAAACGGTCCACAAAATCTAGCTGCCAACTTTGAACAATTTCCCAGCTTCACAGAACTTCTATTAGCTTTCACTTTCAGGAAAACATGATCAGCCACTTTAAACTCCTTGTGGGTCATGTTCTTATCAGCATAACTCTTTTGCCTATCTCGGGCAACTTTCAATTTCTGCTTAATCTTCATCATTTTTTCTTCCATTTCCTTGAGTAACTCTGGCCCAACCACTAACCTATTAGCTGGATTATCCCAACTTACTAGAGTATTTCACTTTCTGACATAAAGTGCTTCAAATGGGCTCATCTTCAACGATGCTTGATACCCATTATTTTAGACAAATTCTACCAAGTGTAGGTATTCTTCCCATTTAGATGGTTTTTCCATTACATACATCCTTAGCATAGTTTCTATCACTTGGTTTACCCTCTCTGTCTATCCATCAGACTTAGGATGATAAGAAGTGTTGAAGTTCAGATTTATTCTGAACCCTTTGAATAACCCCTTCAAAAAATTTGAAGTTAACTTCGATTCTATGTCAAACATAATTGTCTTGGGAATATCGTGAAATCGTGCTATTTCCCTCATAAATATATCAGCAACGTTATCTTCCTTGTGAGTTGTATTTAATGGAATGAAATGGGCAACTTTCGTAAGCTTTTCCACCACCACCATGATTGAATTATGCTGCTTTTCTGGGAAATCTTGTGATGAAATCCATTGTCACTACCTCCCACTTCCACTTAGGAATGGGTAAATACTGTACCAACCCTGTTGGGTGCCTGTGCTCAGATTTAACCTTCTATCACTCCATACATATAACAATGTAATCTGCAATTTCTTTCTTCATACCTGGCCAAAAGTAATGGCTCTTGACTGCTGCCACCATTTTCTGATATCCAGAGTGCCCAACATAAGGCACATTATGCATTTCTTTCAAAATCATAATTTTCAATTCCTGGACATTAGGTACATAAATTATGTTCTTGTATAGAAGTATTCCATCAGCCTCTAATTTACAATCTTCCAGTTTCTGTAGCATCTTGCCATGCTGTAGCTTTGCTACCAAATCCCTGTACTGCAAATATGCAATTGCAGCTTCCAAAATTCTTCCCTTAATGTTAGTTTGGTACATGCTAATGGTTGTAACATGTAGTTCATGAACTCGCCTACTGAGTGCATCAACCACTTTGTTCACCTTTCCTTTGATATGCTTGATATCAAAGTCATACTCACAAAGGAATTCTAACCACCTACTTTGCCTAGCATTTAAAGTTGGCTGATCAAACAAATACTTCAGACCGTTACGGTATGTCCTCAGTTCAAACCTCCTTCCCATTAGGTAATGCCTCCATTTATTCAGAGCGTGAACGATGGCCGCCAACTCCAAATCATGAGTGCCATAGTTCTTTTCGTTCTCTTTCATCTTCTTGGACTCATAACAAATTATGAATCCATTCTGACTAAGGACTCCTCCCAGACCTTCTTTGCATGCATCTGTACACACTACAAAGTCTTCATTTGGATATGCACTCATCAGGATTGGAGCACTGGTTAACAATTGCTTCAATCGCTGGAAGCTCTTCTCACATTCTTCAGTCCACTGAAACTTCTTATCTTTTCTTTGCAAGGAAGTGATAGGGTGAGCTATCCTTGAGAACCCTAAAATGAATCTTCTATAATATCAAGCTAGGCCCATAAAGGATCTGACTTCTGTCACATTCTTTGGCATTGACCATTCTCTGATGGCCTCAATCTTCTCAGGATCTATAGCTATCCCATCCTTTGAAATGATATGCCCTAAGTAATGGATCTGTTTTTTATAAAATGAGCACTTTCTCAATTTGGCATACAGCTGGTGCTCTTTGCACTTGCAGCACCATCCTCATATGTTTTTCATGCTCTTCCTCTGACTTGGAATATACCAGGATGTCATCCAAAAATACTCTGAAAAACTTGTCTAGATATTCCATGAATTCACCATTCGTTAGGAACATAAAAACAACAGGTGCATTCGACAACCCAAATGGCAGCACTGTGAATTCATAATGACCATACCTTTTTTCTGAAGGCGATCTTACTGATGTCTTCATCCTTTATTCTTACCTAGTGATATCTTGACCTGAGATCTATTTTTGAAAATATCTTGGCATCCTTCAACTGATCAAAGAGATCATCGATCCTTGGCAGAGTATACTTGTTCTTTACAGTTACTTTGTTAAACTTTCTGAAATTGATGCACAATATTAATGTCCCATCCTTCTTCTTCACGAATAGGACTGGGCCCCCCCAAGGTGACACACTTGGGCAGATATACCCCTTCTTCAGAAGCTCTTCAAGTTGCATTTGCATTTCTTTCAACTCTGGTGTACTCATTCTGTAAGGATTTTTTGACACTGGAGCTTCTCTAGGCATCAGGTTCACAGAAAAATCAATATCTCTCTTCGGGGGTAGTCCTGGTGTTGCACCTCTTTTGTGACCTAAATGAGAAAAATAATGGTGCTTACAAGCCCAGCTGGGTAGCTAGGCAAGACAACAGTAAAGGAAAGGGTTAGAAAGATAAAGCATAAAAGATAAACAAAGAATTAAACTAAGAATGATAAAAACAATTAAACTATAGTGCATAAGAACATAAGAACAAGGAACAAACAAGACTCATGCCACCAATGGAAAGGATTGTATTAGTGGAAATAAAACACCAAAGAGAAAGGGAGACTTTGGGTCCCCTCTTCCTCCAAGGGAGGGCTCTTGGACCCTCAAATATTGAGCTCTTCTTACAAATGAAGAACTAGGATGAAATGGTGAAGAGAATCCAAAGCACATTCATTCTAGAGGTGATATGAATGGCTAAATGCAATGATACTCGCATACTCTTGATGAGGAAAGAGGATCCTCCAAGAGAATATCAGTAGCATAACAATACAAATGAATTCCTTGAAAATGTAGTGCACCCATGACTTACTTTTATAGCATAACTTTGAGGCATTATTCAACCAGCTTTTAGTTTGAACAAGGGTCCATTTAGGGCACCCTTAGGTCTTTGACCAGCTACCCAACCGGATTCAGCCGAGATTTGGATGTCAAATCAACTTGGAAGCTGAACCATAAGTGGGTGGGAGGGCGACCAAAATCATAAATGCGTCATTTTGAGGGATGCGTAGTTTTTTTCATCCACAACCGCACATCGTGCACTTTTTCCTGTGTTTTGGAATGGCGCATGTGCGTGCGCTCCATGTGTAGTCTTAGCGCATGCTGATTTTATTGTTGATTGTATAGTTTTGGGCCTTTTGGAAATGTATTTTTGGTCCATGGGTGAACTAATAGTTGTTTGGAGATGTTGGATTCCTGTAACCATTTGCAAATAAAATTTCAGTGATAACAGATGCCCCCTGATGGATGAGGTTAGGAGCATATGTATAGCCGAAATACATCAATGTTTCTTCTATTGAGAGTACTTTTTTAAGAAAGAGTGTTGAGAGGGATTATCAAGAGTGATCCATTGGAAGGAGAGGGTGACATGTGGGACCCAAGTTTTTCTCAGGGTGTGGAAAAAATAAAACTGTGTACAAACGAGGCGGGCATGCCCCATGCTCGTGTCACGTAACTCAAAGTATAGTGATTGAAGTTGTTGTGGACGTAGATCACTACAGCGCCCTCTGGGGCGGTTTGATAATAACAGAGGACAATTATGATGGTGAACAAGCTTTGAAAAAATAAGTAAAGACACCTGTGGGAAGTGTCGATAAATGTGCAGACATTGATAGTCTATCAAATTTCAAAGGTCTTCGGCTAAGATAAAACAACTGCAATAGTGGCAAAGTAAGACCCACCGTAACATGAGATAGTGTTGAAGTCAAATGTTAAGGGGGTCGACAAAAGTAAAGAAAAATGGTGGTTTTCCCTGTGCCGTCTGAGACTCCTCATTGTAAAGGTAATGAGAGTCAAGATATGGTCGCCCTACTGGAAACTGTGTTGATGTCGACAAAAAGGGAGACGCGACTCCAAGAAGAAGAGGGCTTCGTGAAATCCATTGGATGAGAGCAGGAGATGATGAGGTACATGGACGAAGTCAATATGTGGTAAGACTCAAGACTACCCTTGGTTGGGGAGATATGTAAAGTGGCAGCAACCGTGAAACTGAATCTAGTGTCAAGGGGACAACTAGATGATGGTAAATTGTGCCAGAGGCGTGACAAAATGGATAAACACAGAGATCAAAAGGTGTATGGGTTGTAGGATACTTGGGGTTTATGGATAATGTCATTGATGTTGGGAAGTGAAAAATGCCCCAACCAAGGGCGACAAGGGTTGCTTTGCCAAAAAAAGGAAGGTCACTAAAGGCGACAACAGAAAGCTATGTAACTGTGGGAAAAGGGGTTTTGTACAACTACTGAAAGAATAAAGAATGGTTCAGGATGTTTTTGCAGATACAGAAATGAGTTCCCCAGGGTAAGATGGCATGGCCTGATGAGGGCGTAGGCTACTTGAAAAACAAGTGGAGGGTGGGGGCCCCATAGGCAGGTGTCTGTATTAGGGAAATGTATGGAGGACAATCTACAAATGGGAAAACTGATGGTGGGTGAAATGGATGGTTAATGATACTACAGAGGCACAGTCAAAATAGAACCTTGAAGAGATAACCTGGGAGTCCATTAGTAAAGCTATCAAAATGAGGAGAATGAGTATGTGGTTGATTCTCGGAAATGTGTAAGACTATCGAGACTCCCATCCCTAGGGGGTGAAAGAAGCATGAGTTTCAAAGTGTCAAGGGGGACTATGAATGGGATAACTCATGTGGGGGATAGTGCTACTGGGTGACAGTACCAAAATGCAGTGGAGGTGACAGTACTACAGAGCCATATATGAGGATCCTATAGGAAAATGTCGAAGGTTGTGACTGGAGATGCAATTGAGATTCAGAGGGAATGATTACATGTGAGTGTCGATCATATACCTGAAGGGGATGCACTGGTGTGTGATGACCTAGTACCTGCACACATGAAAACCAAATACCCGACGTGAACAATATCTAAAAATAAAGGACATATAACAGTTATTTGATAATTTTGAACATGAGCAGGCATACTTGAGTGTGTCATGGAAAGATGCCCCGCCAGGGAAAAGGGAAAATGATAACCCGAGGAAAATGTCTGTGTAATTGGCCGAAGATGGTTTGGAAAATGGAGCTTATGGTCTCCTGTACCAAAAAATGAAATTGGGGAAAAGGGATTAGATATGGACGGTGGGTCCATAATGCCATCCCAGTTTCACTGACACTATGGGTGATCGGGCAGTAATTTGGTGGGAAGGGATGGACCTCCCCTTTGCTCGAGGACTGATGAAGAAATATGATGAATTACATTCACGGGAGCATTGGTATGGAGTGTCGGAGGAAGCTCAGGAAGATATGTGTGATGTTCTGTGGCTAATGTGTGGCGAACGTATGGGATAGATGGGAAATGATGACTGTAATGCCCATATTCTGTGAATATGGCACATGCGAAATTGGTTTGTATATGGTGTTTGCATGTGGTTGATGACTTCATAGTAGCGTAGGATATCCTTGGTGGAGTGGTAAGCAAAAGGTGTTCTTGAGGAAGCTGGATAAAACTACGTAGCTCGGGAAGAGAAGGACATTTTTGAGTGGGGTGTCCTTTTCTTTCACATAAGGCACAAGGGAGTTGAACTTGGGGAGGTAGTGGAGCGATGGGATCTTTCTTCTTCCATCTACCCCCAGCCACAACGATGGTGCTAGTGATTGGGTGTGAGGGTGGTGTGGTAGGAACAAGTATTGGAATCTGCACCGGGATTGCCTCTAACTAAGGAGGGAGGGATGGTTGAGGAACCATCTTGGGTGGACGTAGATACCATACCAGGATTTTCCCCTGGAGGGGGGGGAGATCTATGATAATTGGTGCGGTGGCGCTCTCAGGGAACTCCTGCGCTAGTATTTCTTCAACTAGTGGAACTTTGATATGGGAAGGGGACTCAGTGATAGGAGTCTTTTCTCCGATGTATTTTCCTTTAGAGGAAACTACACACACTTCTGCTGAAAAAGATGGGTTTAGGAACGGTGGTGCTCCCTGATAAGTTCCCAACATGGATGGGTCTTGGAATAATCCAGGGCCAATGTTGGAAACTATAAAATCATTCGAGCTAACACAAACAAGGGGGAGGATGTTATCGATGTTGGCGGAATGGTTATGCTCGTAATGTGTAAGTTGGTCGATGGTGACGATCTTCCCATTATGGGGAAACATCATCGTACGAAATAGAGAAGAGGTGAATGCCTTCATAGCATACATGTAGTTGCGTCCGAACAAGATATTGTAATCAAGTTGGGCATCGATAACTTCAATGTCAATGAGGATGGTTTTGCCCCCAAGTTCTATGGGGACATTTTGACAAAGCCCTGCGGAAGATGTTGGTCGACCCTCATAAGCTTGAAGGGTGATGGTAGAGGGTACTAGCTCAAGGGAGCCAATTTTCTACCATACGTGTTTAGACATGATGCAGGTGGATGCACCTTCATTGATGATACATCGATAAACTGTGGTGTTCCAGATCTTAACTGGTATCTGGAAGGCTACTTGGGTGGGAAGACGTGGTTCTCCATTATCTGAATCAAATGTGATCAGTTGCGTGTCAGCTGTGTCAACTACCCCCAAGGCAAAAAGCAAGTATTTCCGCTATGATGGACAGGTTTGGAGGACCTCCAACAAAGACATGGTTGCGGGAGACTGGCCTAAGTAATCAACCAGACTATAATTATGAGCCACCCTAGAATGAGGGTTATGTACATTCCGTCGTACGGTATGCGAGGAATGGGTTATGTGTTAGGACGTGGAATCATAAATGGTTGTCCTGTAGTAGCTGGCTGTGTTTTTGAGGTGGTTGGAGTAGAGTCGGGAGGCATACCAGATTGACGGTTGCGGGTGTGCAGAAGAATTTCTTCGCTGGTGAGGAGAACACTGTGATCAACTGAATTATCAGGTTGAGTGGCGCTCGGGTTTGGATATTGCGCCATTTGTGGTGGGGTAGGGTTGATCACTTGTTGGGTGTTCATCACACCTTGGTATGGAATGGGGTTTTGAAAAATAGTTGGAGGTAGTGGTTGAAAATAATGTTGTGGGGCCTGTTGAGGGGTAGATGGTGTTGGAGGGCCCTCTGAGTTCATGGATGCCCTCATCCATTGGAGATCAGTAATTTGGGGAAAATGATGAGTATAATGTCCATACTCACCACATATAGTGCAAGGGAAGTTAGTTCGAAGATTGTTGTTCTTCCCTTATCGTGGTATATTGTTATTGGTGCCCCCTTGGGGGTCTTGGTATTGGTTTCCCCCAATGGGATGGTTGTGGGGGTCATTCCCGCCTGGTCCTGGATTTTCATTGTTTTGGTTTCTTCCTTTCTGCTTATGAGTCAGATTGGTCGTATTGAACTCTTCAAGTGAGACATCCCAGATTTGTCCTGGCCGAATGGCACAGGTCTCGGGGCGTGAGGTAGTACCGTATATAAGTATCCTGACTATGAATAAATGAGTTTGAATTGTTGAGCTTTGTTGATGGCTTCTTCCTTAGATTGGGGGAAGGTGGCGACTACATCTTTGGCAAGGAGGGAAACAAGTGATTTGAGGAACCAATTGAGACATTGTTGTGGAGTAGCTTCATCTTTGCAGAGACTATGATGTCAATGCCATTCATAAATGTGGTTAGTGATGTGAATGGCGGAGGTTTGTTTAAATTCTGAGAGTAGTTTGAGGCCATTGTCATGATGAATTGGTAGTTGAAAGAAGGTCAAGAATGCTTTGGCAAAGGATTCAAAGGTCACATGGGACCCTGATTTTTCTTCTACATACCACTTAGTTGATGGGCCAGTGAGTGTACGTTGAAATAACCTCAATCAGACAGAATCGTCCATGATGTTGTTTGAAGAGAACCATAAGTGAAAGGTCATGATATCATTGGCGGGATCGTCTCTTGGTTTTCCTTCAAACTTGGGGAAGTCTGAAGGCAATTTGGTAGGCATTGTTGTCCATGTGGGGTTGTGCAATATAGGATCATTGGTGAGTTTAGTTAGATCCAGTTGGTTGAGGGAAGCCAAGTATGGCATCTGAGGTGGTGGCGAAGGATTAGTTCCAGCCATAGTGTGAGTGTTTTCTGTACCTGACCCTTGAGGGGGGCTAGGTGGGTTTGTACTTCCCCCTTGAGAAGAAGTGGCCCCCATGCTTCCGTGGAAAGGAGAGTGTGGGGGTGTTTGACCTTGGGAAGTGGATCCAAGCAAAGTGGAATCAAGCAAATCTGATCCCAAGACAGTAGCACTCACAAGGGTGTGGGGAAGTAAGGTCGATGAGTTGGCAAGACTAGGAACTCCCCCTAGAATGGGAGGGATATTTAGCAAACGTATGGAACGACGGGAGTTCTGTGGGTCCCCTATGATGTCCGACTAGCAAGGTGGATGTGTGCAAATGGTGAGGAGAGAAATTAATGAATAAGAGACTTTGTATAACTTCGACCTTCACAATATATCTCACAATTGTATGTAATCACAAGAATATCATACATAAATCAATTGATAAAGAAGCATACATGTGGGTAGGTGGATTTTGTCCGTGTGGGAGAACAAAGAAAACAAATGCTTGTGTCCTAAAAGATGTAACATCCTTCCTCTCAAACAACATTGGACCTTCCAATAACACTCAACATTGGGGTCTGAAGCCACCGGAAGAGGAACTAGTGAAGGATGAAGTAATCAGTTATAATGAGGGATAGAGGGTACATATCCTGAAATAGCTGACGATATTTCCCAATAGCCACACAAAATCCAATCAAGGTGCAATTGCAGCCCACAATTTCCACCTAGGTAGATGTCCTAAAACTTGGTCACTAGGTACCTCAATCAAAGTGCGACATTTATATTTTTGGCCTAAGAAATGGGTCATGGACTGGATCCCGTCCAAGAGGTGGGTGCCTGAAGGGGGGACACACAGAACAACCGGACGTCAGCCTTCAACCCTTCACGGGTATCTCCCTACATTATGGTGTAGGAACACTTGACTTGGAGGATTTAAAGTTCCATATTTGACAACCTCTATTGTTTAAAGATGTGAGAACTAGATAACGTTGATTTATTTGGATGTCTATCCCTGAAATCCTACCTACACTAAAACATTTCTTTTGGCACCTCCTGTGGAGGAAAACTTAGTGAGTTTTTTAGAAAAAAATTATATGTGGTTGTTTGAGAGATTGGGGATGTGAGCCAATCTCGTTGAAATTAAGTGGGAGTGGATAGTCTTGTCAAGAAAAGGGTGGGCTGTTTCGGAATCCCTTTGGAGGAAACTTACTTCAACCTCCACATTTCGAGATGAAAAGTATGTGAGTGAGTAGTGACTTTTGTGTGTGAATAAGTGAAAGTGTGCCAATATTTTTAATAAATTAGGTGTCACCTTGCTACATGTGGACTTCGCTTGGTCCTTACAAGTCTTGATTACCTAATTAACTAAATGTCATTGGTACAACCTTGGGAAATTATAAAGTCCCTAAGAAACTAGCATGTGGACATGTGGGTCCTTACTATTCCTTTAACTCCCTAATGTGATTTAATATAAGAAAGCTTTGAAACTATCCTAGATTGTGGACATGTGGGCATGTATGGGCCTGTTACAAAACCTTAAAAATTCCCTAGTGATTTAATCTAAGAAAGTAAATTTCAACACTATCCTATATTTGTAGCATGTGGGCATGTATGGGCCCGTTACAATCTTAAGATGTGTTTGAAAAAATAAACTAAGAGGAGTCCCGAGGGGGTTGTTGTCCTCTCCTAAAGTTTTTTCTTTTTTAAGGGAGATGAAATTTTCCTTCAACCTCTTTCTGATTCTCAAGATCGCTTTGGGGCGTGCGAGAAGAGCATACTCAATGATTGATATCTAATTTATGGTCCCAATGGAATTTTTATATGTGATGTAGAATGATTCCAACTTAACTTTATTCAAAGAAAGCCATCCATGTGGAAAAACGACAAAAAAGAGGAAACGTTATGATTTTAACCCCTAAGTGCCTATGTGTTTGACTAATCCCTTTATATGGAGAGGGCATGTAACTATGGTGCAGATTACAACATGCATGAAATCAATTTTAAGAAGGCTTTGGGCCCTCCACAGATCACAAAAAACCTTACAATGTGTAATTTTCTAAGAAGATGCGCGGGTCTCAGAGTAGACAGAGGCAATGAGTGCCAATGCACGAACTAAAAACACCTTATGGGCGCAGGTGCACAGAGGGTGCTGGGAAATACTATGGGCTTGGTGCACGTGCACATGATGCATGACTGTGGACCACTAAACCTGCACACGTCTATCACATGACCGTGAAGAAAATTTTGAATGAAATTCTCTCAACTCAGCTTTAAATTTGGCTTTCTGTAGGTCGGCTTGGGCCAGTTATAGTTCCTGCAAGTTAAATAAACAAAAGGAAGAGATAAAATTACCCAAATGGGGGAGGAAATTAATACCTTTCCCCAGTGTTGTTGTCAATCTCTTGCACCTCTTTTGTCACCTAAATGAGCAAAATAATGGTGCTTACAAGCCCAGTTGGGTAGCTAGGCAAGACAACAGTAAAGGAAAGGGGTAGAAAGATAAAGCATAAAAGATAAACAAAGAATTAAACTAAGAATGATAAAAACAATTAAACTATAGTGCATAAGAACATAAGAACAAGGAACAAACAAGACTCATGCCACCAATGGAAAGGATTGTATTAGTGGAAAGAAA
>ML799300.1:0-23328 GCA_009831015.1 Picea engelmannii
CCATAAGTTGCAGTGCCATGCAATAACTGAAAACTCTCTTTACTGTTGCCCAATGCCCCTTCTCTAGTTTTGGCATACAACTACTAAAAAACCTCACTGCATGTGCAATGCCCGGTCTAGTACATACCATTGCATACATCAAACTGCCAACTACATTAGCATACATAACATGGGACATGTCCTCTTTCTGTTCTCTTGTATTATGACATTGATCTATTGATAACTTTACACCTACATGAATAGGGACCTTGATAGGTTTACATTCCCGCATATTAAACCTCCACAATATTGACTCAACATTTTCTCTGGTTCAACTGAAGTTTCTTGTATGACTGATTTCTTTTACTTTCCATGTCCAAAATGAAATTTGCAGCACCAATATCTTTCATCTCAAGTTTAGAGGACAATTGAGTTTTCACATACTAGATAATTTCCTTTTTGTTTCCTATCAACAAAATATCATCCACATACAAGACCAAATAAATAATATGATAGTTTGAAATAAACATAGTGATCAATTTTGCTTCTTGTTAAGCCAAGTCCCAATAAATAAGTATCAAATTTTTGATACCACATCCTTGGTGATTTCTTTAACCCATACATGGATTTTTTCATCATGGATCTTTCCTTTCACTGCAAAGCCTTCTGGTAGCTTTAGGTAGATTTCTTCTTCCAGATCCCCATGTAGGAATTTTGTCTTCACATCCACCCGTTCTACTTCAAAATCAAAAGTAAAAACAACATATAGAAGAAATATAATAGAAGTTAACTTGGCAACAGGTGAAAAAAATTCACCAAAGTCAATTCCCTCTACCTGGGAATAACCTTTTTCTACTAATTGAGCTTTGCATTTCTCCACTTTTCCTTATGCATTCAAATTCTTCTTAAACACCCATTTACTGCCAATGTGATTTCTTCCAATCGACAACTCCACTAGATCCCAAGCCTCATTCTTGTCCAAGGCTTCCATTTATTCAACCATGGCCTTTTTTTAGAGTTTTCCACCCTCATAATCCACTGCCTCCCTAACAATTTTAGGATCATCATCAGTAACAAAAAAAACAAAATTTGAATGGAAATCAGATGGAGTATACCTTTCCAGTTGCCTTCTTTCCCAAACCGATCTCCTCAATACTGCAGTATGAGGCTCTTCTTCTTCTGATTCTTGTTCTTCTGTCAAGTTTGATTCATTATCCTTCATTTCAAACTCTATTTTCTTTGGTTATTCATCCCTTGGTAGGAATTCATGTTTGACAACATCTCAGATTTCTCTAAATATCACATCTCAGATATACACTACCTTCTTAGTTGTTGGGTTACAAAGCTTATAACCTTTCACACCATATTTATAGCCAATAACGATACACTTTTCAACCTTTTTATCCAACTTACTCCTATTTTCCTTTGGAACGTGTACATGAGCATTAATGTTGGGATATTTGGACACATAGGAGTTAGTTAATATCATCTTGGTGTTGACGCTCAAAAGCGCAACATAGGGTACCTGCTTGCAAATGGTTGCAAGCACCTTATGACTTATTATTTAACTATATTTAATAATACCCTAATGGGCGGGACCCATGCTGAAACTTGTGTGACTGTGACGAAGAAACAACTATTATGCTTTACATGCTTATGAGTTGGCTGAGATGAGCCCTACATTTTATTTGCATTTAAAATATCTGTCGGAATGATTAATAAAATATGATGATAAGGGCCATATGATTTAAAAGGGAATGGTCTTGTTTTATATAACACTCACAAGTATTATTATGTTACATTTATTTTGAGCCAGGACCTAAACTCCATGCTTAAGTTATATGTGTGATGTGGTGACTTCATACTACAAGGGTACACACATTATTTTAATTGGAAGCCATGTTGGAATATGTTATCCCCAACAAAATATATGAGTTATGTCACATTGGAGTTTTTAAACAATTGTTGTGCACATTGGTTTAATTGAAATATTGGTTGTATCCCTAGCAAATTGTTATATGTGAAATGGGGATAGTGACAAGGGTTGACGCATTGTTAAATCAGAACATATTGAAACTTTGGTATAGTTGGCTGCATTAATCGATTTGAATGCTAAAGAGTGATGAGATCTATAGTGGGCTTGGCTCGTACTAGCCATGAATGAAATGTGAAGGGAGAAGCGACGTGCGTTAAATGCACGTCACTCAAACTAACCTCGAGCCCGCCACCCTATTCATTCTTTCATTTCGCTCTGTTGGTTGTTGTTTCTTCGCTTTGCTCGGTCGTGGAGGAGGTATGCAAGCTGGTCTTTTCCGCTTAAGAAATCTTTTACACATGTATGGGGTTTTCTTGCTCTGCCATCCATGGACATTCACTATGCTCTTTAAGTCAATAGTGGGCTCTTGTTTGCTCACGGTCTGTGTATTTCCAAAGATGTTAAAATGAATTCGAACTGTGTTGGTTGATTTTCAAGTTTTGTTTTCCTGTGGTGGTTGTTGTGAGACCATTGGCATTAAAATAGTCATGGGTGTCTTTTACTGGTGTAGATGTTTGCAATTTTGCTATGAAAAGAATGTGGTTGGGGATACTCCCAGACCTACTTTACCTCTGGTCCCTTGTTTTGGGTTTTCTTCCCTGTTCGAAAATGGGTTCTCTCTACCTCTTGCCTGCAGGCTTTTGTGGACACTCTGCCTGTGTGTTAAGATTGTTGGTCTTCATGGCTAATAAACCTGTGCATAGTCCCGAATCTGTGAGTATTAATGTGGAATATTGTGATGGGAGTAAAAAATTTTGTGCTCTTTTCGGGCCAAACCTTCAGTTTGTCAACCCGCTTTCTTCTACCACCTACTGTCCACTGTTGCATTGAACCCTATGCATTATCGTGAAAGCATTGCTTACTCAGAATTTGATGAAAGCACTGTTTCATGCTCTTTTGTTTGGGCGTGAGTTTTGATTGGTCATTTTCTCTATGGAGGAAGTGTTGGACTCACTTATTCACTTGAAGTTACCGTCTGTCCATATGAAGTTATGAGGTCGATAGCAATGTGCGAATTATTGTTATAATATAAACTTGCCATGTTTTTATTGTAATTACAAAAGGCACATGTTTATAAGTTATGTGATGCTTGAATGAAGTCTGTGAACTAGATTGAAATAGGATGAGGAAGTTTGATGAACCATGGTTTGATTAAAATTGTGGTTATATACAAGGATTGTTTTGGGGCACTTCACGGGACCTTGTGGGTTTTAAGGACCTTGCAGATTTTGATATTATGGTTATATCCTGTCCACTTCAAGACTGTTGTTGTATTTCTTATGGTGATTATGAGGCTGTTCATTTTTCAATTCCGTTATGTACAAACAATATTGTTATTATGGTTATTTTTATTTCCGGGCAATTAGTTACTGTGTAATACAATTATAAGGCAAGTGAGCATTTTGTGAAGCAAGCATCAATTTTGGGTTGTTTTTTTTGGGAACACAATATTGTTTAAATTTTTTTTTTTTTTTAACAGTAAGAAATTTTGATTGCGAATTGATATCAGAGATGGCATGGTTGATGTATCATTTGAACATTATCCATGAGTTACCCTCCCCATTCTACCATTTTTCGCTAAATACACCCCCTTCACGATCCCAATTTCACTTATTCATTCCCTATTATGTGATATTTGTTTGGAAGAGGAGCCTGTGTGAAAATGAAAGGAAGTTGATAGTGGCAAGGGTTGAGGGCTGATATTCTGGATATTTTTAAATACACAGTTGATTGTTTTATTAATTGTTTGAACAATACTCATATATTAATTCCCCTCCATGATATCATTTTTTCGCTAAATACAAGCCCTCCATATTTCCCATGAACTCTATCAATTCCCTATTCATGAGAAAATTAATAAATGACATGTTATGCCCAAAGGGGTTGGATCCAATGGTGGAAAGCGAGGAGTTTTTCACCATTGGGTAAGGTTCAATTCCCATGAGGGTCTAACTTGAAGCCATGGGGGCACCTTGAGGTAGTGGTTGAATGTGTGGGTGCACCCAGAGATACTATATTAAATGGTATTGCGACCCGTGCACACATAAGTGGATCAAATACCACCCCCATGTTCTTCAAATTTTAAAAATCCCCCAGGCGTAGCTCAATTGGCAAGTGTTGTGATATGAAGTGTTATGTTCGATGAGGTTCCGAGTTCAAATCCCCTCAACTTACCCATACCTGCGGAATGGGCATATGTATGGAACCTAGAGGTAATAGTCGTAGCGGTCAGAATCAACCCTGTGTCATGCGAGTACGAGACCGCCTGGTTTTCAATTCCGCCAGATACAAAAAAAAATATTAAAAAAAATGACATGTTATGGATGGATTGTATGTGTCTCGTAGTAAATTATATAGCCAATTGTTGATTTATGTAAGTAGAGTTTCATGTATTGTTTATTAAGAACTTCATGACTGTCAAATTGTTGCTACAAGAAGAGTTTTTTTTATTTTTTTTATTTTTATTTTATTTTTTTATTTTTATATTTATTTCAGTAGAGGCAACAATGGACGAAATAACAGAGGCATGGGTAAGTGGAAGCGAGGCTATAGAAGGCCTCGGTTTTCTATTCATTTCGATGTTGATCCACAAGAGTTGAACAGACTGTTTCAAGCTAGGTTTTTTAATCTGGTTGGCCATGGTATCTTGCATTCCCGACCTGACAAACCCCCATTTCAACCTCCTCAGAATTTTCCTGGCATTCCCGTGACTCCACATGTGTCATTGCAGGCAGAAGTTCTGGCTAATGACGATTGACAAGAAATTGTCCACGGGCCTGTCTTTCACTACCATGGTTGGCCTACCATGTCATTGCCTCTACCACCACCAATTAATCCTAATGTTCAAATTTCTCCCGTTGTTTCACCAGTATAATCCTCACATGCTAGCAAGAGATTAAAAATTGATATTCCACAACCTGTGCAAGCAAAGGAAAAACAACGACCTCCCCCTCTAGTCCATCCACCGAGTCCTCTAAATCTGTGCCTTCACTCCTCCACTTAAAAGACGTCTGCTCTCATGTGATCAACGAAAGACAACCACAAGGGTCTAATCAACCATGAGCTACTTCAGAAAAGTCTAAGGGAGACAACAATGAGAAGAGGAAATATGCCTCGCAAAATAGCAAATATGGTTTTTAAATGCTTATTGTTATGATTTTCAGTGATGAGGACAATGTTTAATGGTTTTCAACATATTTTGGATGGCAAGTCTTATTTTTGGATATTTTGTGGATAATGTGGATATATTCTTTTTTGGGATATGATATAAATTATGGATGATATTTAATATTCAGTTTAAATGATATCCACGGGAGCTACAAGGGTGTTATATGGTCTAAATGATTATTTTTTATACTTTGTATCTGATGGTTAACAAGAAGACATGATGGGAGCCACAAGGGGTCCCACCTATTTAGTCATTATTAATTAAGACCCTTATTTATATATTATTATTATTTATTTCTCCTAAACTAATTTGTGAAGTCAATTTGACTAAACTAAAGAAAGTAGTTGAACTACTTCAACCGATTGGGAAAGAATAAAAACTCAATTGGATGAAGAGACAAGGGGAGAATAGAAGGAGAAAAACAAGAATAAGGTTTTCTCTTGAGTTAAATGAGATAGTTTCAATTTTCATTCATTTCTGGGTTTACTCGAAAGCCTAATCCTCTTGTTGACAACAAGGTCTCATTGTAGACAACAAGGTTCAAGACTGAATCATATTTTTCAGCCGCTTGTTTTAGAGGTGTTGATTCATCCTTGATAGTCCGTGTATTCTTGTTTGTTTGTGAATTAATTTTCATGGATGATAAAGGATATCTCGCAGAGTCAAAATGGAAGTCGTTTGTGGCAAGTTGATCCAGATCATTAATTTGAGTTTTACTTTACTGTCAGAGTCTTTTTGTATGGTTCCCATCGAAGATCTCAAAATCTGACTTTGGTCCATACCCTCTCAAGGTTTTGTAAAGAGAAATACACTTTTGGTATCTCAGAGTGAAATAAAATCAGATTATTGTTCTGTCTCATACACGTGTTTTCATGACTTGGTTCCTCTTTTCTCTTTTGATCTCCATGTTTACTTTATTGTAAAATCTATATACATTCCGGTAGCTTAATATAAATTTTATTTTACATTACAACATAAATTATAAAACTAGCCTTAATCCTTGTAATTAATACTTGTGGATTGAGTGAATGTTTTTGGGGCTATAAATCCTGGGTGACATTCCCAACTATGTTGTCCTAGCCAGGCAAGATCTGAAAATGATTGAATAAGGTGTTCCATACCTTTTCCTCAACATTTATTTGGTGACCATACTAGGGAGGTCTTCCATATCTCTCTGGTTGATTGTATTCACGATTATCTTTGAATCTTTCTGCTTTTTCTTTTGAATACTCTTTGACTATTTTTGTCATGACAATGCCTTCTACAAGGCAGCCTAATATTGAACATGGTCTTAAAGACAAAACTAGCATTGCCTTGACTTTATTCAATACTATCCTAGAAACTTCTAGTACCCGGGCCGATCTTGAATGCTCTTGGGAAGTATTTGAACAAGATATAAGTATCATTGAACGCTGGGAAGCCATGAAAAGGCAACCTAGAAATCAACAATAACCTCCCTTCTTCTAAGTCTTTGGTTTTCGTTTTCATGTCCTCAAATCCTCACATTTATAGAAGAAGAAGAGGACTGTCCCCTGGAGCTACTCCTATCATTGAAATAGGAAGGAGGAAATCCATTTTGTTGACCCAAGAAAGCACTCTAGGGAGGACTTCCTCTAATTCTGCCAACTCACCCTTTTATCCCTTACCCATCACTTCCAAAATGGCATCCACGAGTGGTGCTAGTGGCACTGGAGGTGCTTCATCATCCCAACCTTCGGCCTCATCGGTAATTGGTAGTATATATAGTCATCAAGTTCCTGTATAATCAACTGCAAACCCTTTTAAAGTTATAAATAAGTACATGCTTTTCCAATTTGAGGAAGATGCTACTGCCACCCCATGGAACGTATCTTCTCCCTTGAATCTAGCACCTACTACTCGCCCGTTACCCAAGTTTAAAGAGCATCTTCCTATGTTCTCAGGGAATAATAGTGTTTCTACAAACGAACATCTAGTGGCATTTTCTAATGCTTGTCATAATATCGGGGCTAAAGACAATGACACATGCATGTGCTTATTTGTTAACTCCCTTAAAGGGAAAACCTCGGTTGATTTCTTTGATCTCCCTCCAAAGACCCTTTCCACTTGGGAAGAGTTGGTTTATTGGTTCAAGTCCACTTATGGACAATCTAAGAGTCCAACTGAACAATTAAGGGAATATAACAATATTTCTTACAAAGATGGTGAGACTATTAAGTCCTTTAACCTTCGCTTCACCAAATTGTACAATCAAATCCATGAACTAATCCACCCCCAAAACAAAGCCGCCTTCATGCATTAATATAATGTGCTTCCCTCTCCTTATCGTCATAGGCTCAAATAAAAGGCTATTAACAATCTTGGCTCCGCTCTCCACACTTGCGTGGAGTACGAAGAACAACTTGAAAGAACATGTCTCCCTAAAGGAGACTTAGTCAAACAAACATATATGTCTGCCCTCTTACAACTTTTACAAGATATGAACAATCAAATGATAGAATATGAATGAAAGGGGAATGCTCCCTCACTTACTCCCAGGGCATCTTCTTCATCCACAACGCCTTTTAGGAATACAAATGAAAACAATTTTCAGCCCAAGGCCATTATGTCTCGTAGTTGGTGTAACTTCTGTGAAGAATATCATGAAGAAAGCACTTGTGAAGTTAAGAAGAGTGCTAGAGATAAAATATTTGGCAAGAAGCCCGAAACCAATATCGTTGTTCTAGATTGGGAAGAATCGAAAGATGTTATGATCATAAATACTAGGAACAAATCTTATGCTCCTAAAGGAAAATACGATCCTCCTCATGCTTCTTCCACTCCAACCTCATCTTCACAAGGTACTAATGTACTAACTGTCAAAGTTCCTAAGAGTCAAGGAGTTCCTTCCCCTCTTACCTCTTCCAAGTATAACATCGTTAACCAACTGGCTAATATCAAGGCTGATGCTACTCTTTTGGACATGGTTCTCGTCCCTGAACAACAAAAACATCTTAGGAATTTTATGGAAGGAAAAGCTTCCACCGTAGCCAATCTTTCTGAAGAGGAAAAAGAAGAGGATCCCATTGTAAATAAGATAGGTGTAAATAATTTTAGACACCCTGTAAAAAACCCTCCTTTTTTCATTTCTGTAAAAATTATGGATAAGATATCCCATTGTTTCCTAATTGATGGTGGTTCGAGCCCAAGCGTGATGTCAAAAATCATTATGAAATAGCTAGGCTTATCATGTACTAATGAAAATTCTACAAGCATGCTCTCCTATAACAGTCTGCAACAGTCAACAATAGGTGAAATCAAAGACATAACTTTAGTTCTATGTGCACATCCCGAAATAAGGAAAACCCTTATTATCTAAGTAATCGACATGCCAGTAAGCAACTATTCTATTATCCTAGGAAGAGACTGACAAGCCCTAACAAGTGGATATCTTTCGCTTGATGGGACACACTTATCCGTTCCCCGAAATGGAAAGAATATCATAGTCCTAAGAGAAGGAACAATTTCACCATACATAGAAAGTATTCCACAACTGAATGTAAATTATCTTGAGGAAGATCTAGGGGTGTATTCTATCTTTGCTGATGAGGGTGACACAACTTTAGAAAAAATTGATTTAGAAGACGGTATGTGGCACATGCATTTCGATGGCTCATGCTCAAATGAAGGTAATGGAGCTGACATCATCTTTTACTCACCTATACGTAAAATCTACAACTTTTCTTATAGGTTAGAGTTTGCTTGCACGAACAATATCAATGAATTTGAAGCCTTACTGCTAGGCATCGAAAATGCTTATAACCTTAGTTGTGGCCACCTTATAGTTTTTGGTGAACTTGTTGTAAACCTTGTGCGTAAACTCTACTCTCCTAGAAATATGTTGATGAAACGCTATACGCAAGCTGTTTGGGCTCTTATCTCGAATATTCTATCATTTAACATCACTCATGTTAAGAGGGAACTTAATTCAATGGCTAAAAGGTTAGTTGTATTTGCGACATCCCCTACTCGACAACTTCTACCTCAAAGGCCCGATTGTACTTTTCAATCTTTATATTGTCCTCACATTCCAGATAATGTAGAATCATGGTAGGTTTTCCCTAATGATGAAGGCATCTGTGCTTTCATACAAAATGAACTATTTAAGCCTAAGGAAATCATATCTATGGAAGATGACAAATTTACAAAAGGCTTGAATCCTCTTGAGAATTCATTTTCATCGAGTGATGTGAGCAACAAAGAAACACATAAGGAAGAGGAGTCGAACAGGAAAGTGGGTGATGCAATTTCCTTTAACCTTGCGACCTCCGAATCTCCAAAGATGGTTAAACTAGGTGCCTAATGTTATGACGAAGAAAAGCCAAAATTCACAGAACAATTACGTGAATTTCAAGATGTTTTTGCATGGTTATACAAGGATCTTCGTAGTTTTGATCCTACTCTCATACACCATGCCATTCCTATCAAGGAAGGGATACAACTAGTTAGATAAAAACAAAGACCCATTAAGCCCGCACTTGAAGTTACTATTAGAAAGGAGTTGGAAAAACTTTTGAAAGCTGGTATAATCTTTCTAGTTAAATATTCTGAGTGGGTTTCAAATTTAGTTCTTGTTTGGAAGACAACTAGTCATATTCGATTATGTGTTGATTTTCACGCATTTAATAGAGCAAGTGTTAAAGGTCATTTTCCTCTCCCTAATATGGAAATGATTTTGCAATAGGTTGCAGGGTCACAAATCTTGTCCTTACTTGATGGTTTCTCTGCAGATAATAAAATCAAGGTAAAAAGGATTGATAGATACAAAACCACCTTTACTACATGATGGGGCACATTTGCTTATGAATGCATGCCTTTTGGTTTCTCTAATGTAGGCGCCACTTTCCAGAGAGCTATGAAAATAGCTTACATGAGCCAAAGTTTATTAGATGATGAGTTCAAATACTCTTATGTTGAGAAACATTCCTTTGCTCTTGTTAAAGTTGTAGATAAATTTCCCCACTTTATCCTAGGCAAGCACACGCAGGTAAAAGTCCCTTTGCCTATTGTCAAGTTTTTTCTTTCACAAACTTATCTTTTAGGGAAGCTTGCACATTGTCTTGTCAAAATCCAAGAGCATGATTTAACCATCATGACTTCAAAAACAATTAAGGGACGAGACTTGGCCCTTCACTTAGCTCAACTTGTTGAAGCAAGTGAAGAAATTGACGATCAAGATAATCCTCTTTCAACACTGTTTTATATTGAGAGTCAAACCCTTTCTATAGCTCAACATCCCTGGTATAAAAATGGTATAAAAATATGGTGTATTACTTGCAATATAAAAAATGCCTAGATGACTTAGGTACTCATCAAAGTAGAAGGCTTCGTCTCGAATCTTCCAGATATATTGTTTTAGGAGACTTTATGTTCATGAGTTCTGCTGATGGTATATTACTTCGAAGTGTTAATGATCCGTGATCTTTTCATCGTGACTTATAAAGAATTGCATTAAATGAGAATAAATTAAAGTGCACCATTAAATAAGGGAAAACTAAAAAATGAAGAGACATAAGCATCAGATATGAACACAAAAACTTGATAACGGAGTTCGTCCCTGGTGGACTACGTCTCCAGGTCTTGCTCTCAAATGGGTAGGCTCTTTCATTAACTCAACAAAATAATTTGGCAAAATATATAAGTATACCTCATTCTGAAATCAAGCTATAGAAATAATTCTCAGATCATAAAACAAACAACACCACTGAATTTGTGGCGTCGAATTACACAAAAATGACTGTCTCCATGTCTCGATCCAACTCTGTCACTCCCAGGCCCAAGAAGAATTATGTCTCAGTATATGTGCCCTCTACAACCTGCAATAATGATACTCCTTGCCTCGTAAATCATGCCCACAGTCATACGGTTTCTGTCTCTCCCCTTCTAGCTGGGTGGATACTTGATTAAATAACACATGGGCGGACGGATTTACCAATGGGTCCATTGGGCAAGTTGAACTTCGGTGCTAAAGTTAAGGTGTTACATATGGGGGAGGTCCTGGGGTCAAACTTGTAGGCCGACTTCTAGACATGGTGGATGTGCCAGATATGGAAGGGTCCTGTTATATATATATATATATTGGGTTTTTGGTCACGGGCCCTCCTTGGGAATTTTGGGGGTGCCACGTGGCACCCTTTGATTGGGCCACGTGGAATCCTTGGATTGGCCCACTTGGATGCCCAGTCATGGTGATGTCACCTCCATGTCAACTCCATACAAGAAATGTGGTGCCTTCTGGGTGGTGCCACGTGGTGTCACCTATGGGTGCCACGTGGCACTTTTCTACTGGTCCAAATGGATCCCCAAAAATCGTATTGGCAGGTGACACGTGGCAGCCTTTGGTGCTGCCACATGGAATGCTGACATTAGCAGTCATCATGTTGACGTCATCCTCCCATGTCAACTGCTGACGTCAACAGTACAGATGATGATGTGGCCCCTGTTGACTTTCCCTCTTTGACGACAACTTTGACCCCGTATATCTTTCAATCTGTAACTTTGTTTGATGAGCCGTTTGCACCGTTAGAAATATTGTGAGGCACTCTTCACGATCATGCCATTTTTACTGAGTTTTGGGAACTTTTGATTTTTTCCCTTTCTCTATCTGCTGGACCCATTCTGAGCTTTTGAGTTGCCTCTGTGAGTTCTGAGTTGTTCTTGGCCTTCTCTGGATCCTTTTTGGGTCACGCCTTCCCACTAAGAGATTTTTGTACCACCAAAAACTTTCATCAGTCAACATGTAATTAAGGTAAGAGTTCCCTCATTTTGTCCTTCTCAATCCATTTTTCCTTGCTTGGATGTGTGCCTTTTAAGTCTACTCGAAGATAATCAACATCACCCCTGCGTGAAGTCCTAGTCCTCCTATCCAGGATGATATCTTCTTGTAGATCATCCAAGTACTCAGGTGAAAAGTCATCGACTCAAGGTATTAAAACTTCCTCATCTTGATCCATGATCATGGGAGGCTCAAAAAGTTTCAAGTTCTCAATGTTCACAACTGAGTAAATTTGCATGTAAGGTGGAAGATCCAGACGAAAATCATTGGTACTACTTTTATCCAAGATAGTGAAGGGTCCATAATGAATGGGCTTGATTTTCTTGCCTTCACCCTTCAATCTCTCCTTGTTGATGTGAAGCCATACCTAGTCTCCCACTTGGAATTGATAGTCAACCCTGTGCTTGTCATGTCGAGTTTTATACTGTGCTTGAATTTCTCCAACTGTTCCTTGACTATCTGGTGTATCTGCTAGATCCTCTGGATGAAATTGCGGGCTCTATCCTCTATTCATTCTTCATTCACATCGACATCTCTCTCATACATAAAGTCCAAAGGAACCTTTGATAGGTACCCAAAACATGTCTCAAAAGATGAACTCTGAGTGGATGAATGTAAACCTCGGTTGTATGCATGTTGTACATAGATACCTTCATCCCATACCTTGGGATGCTTGCTACAATAGCCTCGAAGAAAAAGTACCACTGTTCAGTTTACCACCTCTGTCCATCCACCGGTCTGTGGATGGAAAGCGATGCTCCTCTTCAATTTGGTGTCCATCATTTTCCACAAGCTAGTCCAACATTTTCCAAGGAATCGAGTACCTCAATCCGAGACGATGGACGTGGGTAATCCAAAGTGAACCCAAACATGTTGAAAGAAGAGATTAACAGTCTGCTCAATAGTGATATGCTTTTTACATGGCATCAAGATACACATCTTGTTGAACGTATCCACTATAACATACAAATAATCATGACCCCTTTTGGTCATTTGTAAACCCCCTACAAAATCCATGGAGACACTTTCCCATGGATGGGATGGAACATGAAGTATTGAGTACAACCCCATTTTTCTATTAGTGGGATTACAAGTAGAACACATCACACACCCCTTTACATATTTAGTTACAATTGCTTTCATTTGAGGCTAGTAACAAAACCTTTGCAAATGAGCCATAGTTTTTTCTACCCCAAAATGCCCAGACACAGGAGAAGTCTGATCTTCTCGTATTACATGGACTCGTTCACTTGTAGGAATACATAGCTTTCCAAGAAGGTAGAGTAGTTTTCCTTGCAGAGAATAGTTCTCTACTTGTGGACCAAGGGTTAGCTTCACATATACTTTTTTAAAATCTTCATCGACAACATATTGTTCTACATATCTATCATGAGATAAAGAAGTATTCTTCAAAACAATAGAAGCAAAAATAGGTCTAGAAAGCATATCAACTACCTTTTTACTTGTACCCTTTTTGTACTTGTTTACCAAGTGAAATTGTTGTAGAAAACCCATCCACCTGTAGTGTCAAAATTGTTGCAATCTGTGCTTGAAGACACTGTAAGGGTTGGTGATCTATATGTATGATTATTTCCTTCCCTAAAAAGTAGTGTTTCCATTTCTTTATGCTCTGGACTAATGCATACAAGTCTTTATCACGTGTAGGATAGTTAACAACAACTTGGTTAAAAGTTTCAGAGTGGTAACATATAGGCTTACGATATTGCATCAATACCGCACCCATGGCATATCTGCTAGCATCTGTCTCAATCTCAAAAGGCCGTTGAAGATTCGACAGTGCTAATACTTCCTTCAAAATGTTGAAAGTTTTTTCTTGCTTTCCTTCCCACTGAAAAGTGTTCTTCACACTGGTTAAGGCATGCAAAGGAGATGCTATAAAGGAGAAGTTGGGAATTAATCTCCTCTAATACTGGACTGCACCTAAGAAGCTTCAGACTTCAGTTACACTTTTTGGCTCAGGCCATTTTACAATTACATCAATTTTGGAAGGATCAATTTTCGATTGTCCTCCTCCTACAATATGACCTAAGTACACAAGTGCAGTCTTACCAAATTCACATTTGGACAATTTTACATACAAATTTTCCTTTTGCAAAGTATCCAATACTTATTTTACATGCCTCACATGCTCATCCCAAGTCCCACTAAAAACAAGAATGTCGTCTAAATATACAATCACAAAGTCATCTAGGAAAGGCCTGAAAACATCATTCATCACATGCATGAAAGTTGCTGAAGCATTTAAAACCCCAAACGACATAACTAACCACTCAAACAATCCTTGTTTGGTTTTAAAGGAAGTTTTCCATGCATCATGTTCAACGACTCTGATTTGATGATATCCACTGCGCAAATCCAACTTAGTGAAATAAGAAAAATTCTTCAATTGATCAAGTAAATCGTCTGTGCGAGGAAGAGGGTATCAATTTTTCACCGTGATTTTATTTAAATCCCAGTAATCGACACACATTCACCATGTGCCATCCTTCTTTGGCACCATCACGATCAGAGAAACACAAGGAGATGAACTGGGCCTGATGACCCCTTGATCCAATAATCCATGTACCTACTTCTCGATCTCTGTCATCTCCACAATTGACATCCTGTACATGCCAACATTAGGAAGAATATAATCATGCTGAAGATGTATCTCATGTTGGATTTCCCTCTTAGGAGGTAATCCATCTGGTTTCTGAAAAATATCATCATACTTAGAAACAATATCAATTAATCTATTTTTATGAGATGGATCACACCCTCGTAAAGCATCGGATGTCCCGACATCTTTCTCTCTGACGATCATGAGTACATATCTCTTATTAGTGTTTATGAGTCTCTTCATTTTCCCTGCACTAACAAGTGTTGTATTTACCCTCATGTTGTGAGCTCTAACAATATATTCCACTTCCCTTTTAGTAAGGTGGTATTTGTTCGCATGACAAAAGAAGAATGCTTTTATATCATAAAGATAAGGACTTGCGAACACTATGCCACATATATCAAATGGTACAACATCCAAATCCACTTCACCAATCAATTTTAAAGCAATAGAAAATATTATCCTACATTGTTTGGTGACATTAAGTTTTGCTTTATCACATACCCAACTGAGAGGATAAGGCTTCGGATGTGGTTTCGTTTCAAGACCCATCTTCTTGACAAGTGCTTCAGATATTAAGTTTACTTGGGAACCCAGATCAAATAATGTATCTATCTTAGTATGTTTAGATACAACTCTTATATGAAATAACTCATTCCTCTTTCGTTCATCAACATGAKATTCATCATTGGAACTTGAACTAGCATGAAGAGAATATTTACCTTGTACTCCAACCGCTGTGATCTTTCCTTCATCTCCTGAATYGGAACCAAGAGCTTGCTGCACTGTAGCAATGGTCTTTGTCTTCCCCTTTCCACCGAACTGTTTCGGTTTCTTTCCTGGATGTAGTCTCCAACAATGTTCTTCATTGTGATCGCTCTTCTTGCAATGAGTGCAAGATGGTTTTCCTCCTTCTCTCGTCACTGTAGCGGTCTTCTTGTCCTTCCTTTTAAACTTCTTAAAAGTATTTTGTGGGAAATTGGACGGTTTCTTTGTGGGATCTTCTTGAACATGTATTCCCCTACTCTCAAGGTGAGTGGATTTCACACAAACTTTGTCAAGACTAGTGGGGTTAAACAAGAGCAAAGTATGGCGAATATAACTGTGAAGTGCACCAATATACTTCATTAAAGTTTCATAAGAATCCAAAGGAATGTTCAATGCAAGAGATTTCTTCCTAAATTCTTCTGTGAAACTTTGTACGATTTAACCTTTACTTTGCCTTAAAGTTTTCCATTCCATCATTGCTTTATGTAAATACCCTAATGGATAAAATTGCTTCCTTATTGCCGATTTAAATTCCGACCATGAGGAAAGAATATTACCACACTTACTATTGTCCTGAAGCTTTCTCTCCCACCATACGAGAGCGGTGCCTTCCAACCGAAGAGAAGCCAGTTGCACTTTGACTTCCTCTTCATCAATATGCTGGACACGACAATACACTTCAACCTGTCGGATCCAATTATATAGGTTTTCAGGATTAACATCTTCATTAAACATAGGTAAAGCAAATTTTACATCAATCTTTAATAATGGTTTCTTAAAAGAGGCTTTATGGCTAGAATGATGAGAATGATGAGAATGCTCATAGGAAGAAGAACTAGAACTCGAAGGTGAAGATGGAGGCTCAGGAGGATCTCCTCCATCCCCTTGGTTTACCGAAGCATAATCATTTGCATGTGCTTCCTTTTTATTCCCTTTATTCTTCATCCTCTTCTCATAATCTCCATACATTCATTCGACGATTTCTGACATGCGATAAAAGACCATGTGAAAGTTTTTCTCTTGTTCATCACGCTTGTCCTCTTCTGCCATTTTCTTCCTTCTGGATGCACAACCAAGTTCGGGATTGAAAGTCTTAAGAGTTCCTTCACCCTGCTTATGCTTGGCCCTAGTAATCATTCACACTCAACAATTCAAGTCAAAGATGACTGCTCTGATACCAACGTGATCTAGGATCTTTTCATTGTGACTTATAAAGAATTGCATTAAATGAACATAAATTAAAGTGCACCATTAAAGAAGGGAAAACTCAAAAATGAAGAGACATAAGCATTAGATCTGAACACAAAAACTTGATAACGGAGTTCATCCCTGGTGGAATATGTCTTCGGGTCCTGCTCTCAAATGGGTAGGTTCTTTCATTAACTCTACAAAAGAATTTGGAAAAATACATAAGTATACCTCATTATGAAATCAAGGTGCAAAAATAATGCTCAGATCATAAAACAGACAACACCACTGAATTCGTGACGTCGAATTACCCAAAAAATGAATGTCTCCACGCCTTGATTCGACTCTGGTACTCCCAGGCCCAAGAAGAATTCTGTCTCGGTTTCTATGCCCTTTGCAACCTGCAATAATGACATTCCTTAACTCGTAAATCGTGCCTGCATTCATACGGTCCATGCATCTCCCCTTCTAGCTGGGAAGATACATGGTTAAATAACACCTGGGTGGACGGATTTACGAATGGGTCCGTTGGGAGAGTTGGTTGTCGACGCTAAAGTTAAGGCGTTACATATGGGGGAGGTCCTAGGGTCAAACCTGTGGGCCTCCTGATCCAGGGGGTCATTCGTCTTCAAGGTAACACCGATCCAAGATAAAGAAAACAATGGTACAAGGGCAGCCAGGTTTGGTATCAAGACTTTGCCATCTTGGAAAAGGGGATAGAGCATTATAGTCTTTAGCAAAGTTATCGCATATGTTACTTGCCCTATGACTTAACTTATGACTAAGCTTCGTCATATATATATATATATCATATTTTAACAGAAGTCTATGGAACCAATGAGTTGCAATGGTCACATATATGCGATACATATATGCTACGCTTTGTGCACAGGTCGATGGATATCGTTTATGAGCCAAGCCCACGCAATGTTGCAACATCAATCGTTGGCAGTTAAGAAATGGTACATAATCAAGTCATATGCCATTTGACGGGTAAATGGTAACATCTCACGGTTATTCGGCTCAGTCCTGGCAGTCGCGCAGTCAACTGACGGGTAGCACATCCGTTGCAATGTTTGGTGCATAGTTTAAAGCGATTTGTTGGAACATCCCGAGGATTATGTCCATTCTGTGGCATATATTCGTGGAACATAAAGCAGATGAGTCGAACCAGCAGATGAGTCGAACCAGCACGGGATTCTGGCCACATTTCGAGGGGTTTCAGCCACGCCCAGTATTTTTCTGTTGTTTGACAGGCTTTTCGCAGTGAACTAATGCATGGGGAACATAATCCATATGAAGCTGTGTGCTATATAGCCATTGTTCAGCCAGTACGCAGGGGAGAGTTTTTGGAAACATTTTATGCTGTTGCATTATAGAGTCAACTACGTTATGTAGTAGTTTTCCAACTGTTGAAAGCTTTGTAAATTCCAGAACTTGTAGTTTTGAGGGCGCTGCACAGTATTTCTGTTTCATAATCTGCTGGAGATGTTCCTGTAATCAATTGTACCATTTTTGAAGATTTAATTGGATCGATACCCATTGGAGAGGGACCCGGAGACGTAGCCCAGTGAAGGGGGTGAACTCCGCTAACAAATTCAGCATTTGTGACTCTCTTTCCTGTTGTGTTTTTTCATTCTGTTCGTGTTTTCATTTGCTGTTATCTTCATGCTGTTTCAGTATCACATTTTCATATTATAGTAGATATTTATATGTAAAATGTTTCGTATACATGCTGAGCATTCGTATGTCTTTTAAAAGCACTAAAAGTTAGATCTTATGGATCACCTCCCCTTTTGGGTCATTGGTTACAACCTCCGCTATGTTAAATGGCCGACTTCTAGACTTGGCGGATGTGCCAGATATGGTGGGACCTCCCAAGATTTGGCGGGGTCCTGTTATATATATATTTTTTGGGTTTTTGGTCACCAACTCTCCTTGGGAATTTTGGGGGTGCCACGTGGCATCCTTATATTGGCCCACCTGTCTGCCCATTCATGCTAATGTCACCTCCATTTCAACTCCGTACAAGACACGTGGTGCCTTCTGGGTGGTGCCATGTGGCACTTTTCTACTGGTCCAAATGGATCCCCGAAAAGCCTATTGGTGGGTGACATGTGGTAGCCTATGGTGCTGCCATGTGGCATCCTGATGTCAGCAACCATCATGATGATGTCATCCCAACATGTCAGCTGCTGACACTAGTAGCACGGATGATGATGTGGCCCCTGTTGATTTGCCCTGTTTGACCCCAACTTTGACCGCAAATATCTTTCAATTTGTAACTCCGTTTGACGAGCTGTTTGTGCCGTTAGAAATCTTGCGACACGCTCTTCATGATCATGCCATTTTTGCTGAGTTTTGGGAATTTGAATTTTTTTCCCTTTCTCTATTTGCTGTAGCCATTCTGAGTGTTCTGAGTTGCCTCTGTGAGTTTTGAGTTGTTCTTAGCCTTCTCTGGATCCGTTTTGGATCAGTGAATAATGAGGAAGCACATAAATTATTACAGGAAATTCATGGATCTTCAATATCTGTTATTCACGTTGGTGACCACTTTTCTACTAAAGCTAATGCTTTTAAAATCATCAGAAATGGTTATTATTGGCCTTCAATTTTTCGAGATTCTTATAAATTCACAAGATCTTGTGACAAGTGCCAAAAATTCGCTGGGAAATAATGTCTTTCTGTTATGCCTTTGTGACTTGTCCTCCCTGATTTCCCTTTTTCTAAATGGGGTCTAGACTTTATTGGTCCTAATAATCTTCCGTCTTCAGCAGGGCGGGTTTTTATCTTGACAACCACTAATTATTTCACTAAGTGGACTAAAGTTGTCCTTCTTAGGCACTCATAGGATGGACATGTAATTTCTTTCTTGGAAACTAATATCTTCTCCAAATTTGTCATTCCTTTAGAGATTATTACAAAAAATGGTCCCGCTTTCATTTATGCTAAATTGACTCAATTTTTAGCTAAACTGGGGGTCAAACATTTCACTTCCTTAGCTTATTACCGTCAAGAAAATGGGCAAGCTAAGTCTACTAACAAAAATCTGGTTAGGATCATAAATAGGCTAATTGAAGATAAGCCTCGTCAATGGCACACCCTCCCCACTTATGCCCTTTGGAAAGATCGCACTACCACCAAGGTAAGCACTTGTTTCACTCCCTTTCAGCTTGTTTATGGTCAAGAAGCCATTCTGCCTACTGAGATGGAACTTTATTTTCTACGGCTGATGCTACCGATCGAAGAATTAAATTATTCCAATGTCCCTCAAAGGATAAATGCACTATTAGCCTTAGAAGAACAAAGAATGTTTTCCTTGGAAAACATAAAGAGAAGACAACAAACCATGAAGAATTATTTTAACAAACGAGCAAAATCTGCCAAATTTAAAGTAAATGAGAAAGTCTTTCTTTGGGACTCAGGCCATGCTGACAGAAGAAGACATTCGAAGTTTCAAAAATTATGGCTAGGTCCTTTCAAAATTGCTTTTGTTCTAGGCACAAACTCTTATCTTCTAAAAGACTTGGAAGAGCGATTGTTTTCATATAGTGCCAATGGTTCCCACTTGAAATCACTGTTGTATATAAGTTTTTTGTTTCACTATTTTGTTTTGCTCCGTTTAATTGTTTGTTCATTTTCTGTTGTTTATCAAAAATAAGTTTTGGATCAGTTTTGCCACAATGATGCCATTCTGTAAGTATTGTTGATCAATAACAATTAAGTTACACAATTTTCATGATGTCCTCCTTTTAGACATCCCTGAAATTGCTTTTTGCTTCCAGTACTGCTGTTAGATAGATGATTTGGTTTTCTTCCCTACTTTCTGCTAGCCCTTTCTTCCCTCCATCCCGAGATTCAAAAGAGCATACTAGAAAATTTCTCCTTAAAACAAGAAACACTTTTACTATGACCAATCAAATGTTATGCATATAGGACCAAACCCCCTCATACGTAACACTTTTCATGAGTTATTCCCAAAGCCCCAGATCATTTTTTCCCTTAAGCCATCTTTTCCCCTCTGTTGCATAATCATTGTAGTCAACAATTCTTTGATCTATGTTCACTGATCTTCGAAACCAAATATTTTAAGTTCTTAATCTATTGGAAATAGATTTCCCTGTGCAGTCACCAGTTTGTTGACGCTCAAAAGTGCAACATAGGGTACCTACTTGCAAATGGTTGCAAACACCTTATGAATTATTATTTAACTATATTTAATAATACACTAATGGGTGGGACCCCTAGTGAAACTTGCATGACTATGACGAAGAAACAACAATTATGCTTTACATGCTTATGAGTTGGTTGAGATGAGCCCTACAATTTATTTGTGTTTACAATATCTGTCAGAATGATTAATCAAATATGATGATAAGGGCGATATGATTTAAAAGGGAATGGTATTATTTTATATAACACTCACAAATATTATTATGTTACATTTATTTTGAGACATGACCTAAACTCTAGGCTTAAGTTATATGTGTGATGTGGTGACTTCATAATACAAGGGTACACACATTATTTGAATTGGAAGTCATGTTGGAATATGTTATCCCCAACAAAATATTTGAGTTATGTCACATTGGATTTTTTAAACAATTGTTGTGCACATTGGTTTAATTGCAAGATTGGTTGTCTCCCTAGCAAATTGTTACATGTGAAATGGGGATAGTGACAAGGGTTGACACATTGTTAAATTGGAACATATGGAAACTTTGGTATAGTTGGATGCATTAATCGATTTGAATGCTAAAGAGTGATGAGCTCTATAGCGGGCTTGGCTTGTACTAGCCATGAATTAAATGAGAAGGGAGAAGCGACGTGTAGTAAATGCACGTCACTCAAACTCACCTCGAGCCCGCCACCCTATTCATTCTTGCATTTCGCTCAGTTGGTTGTTGTTGCTTCGCTTTGCTCGGTCGTGGAGGAGGTATACAAGTTGTTCTTTTCTGCTTACGCAATATTTTACACAGGTATGGGGTTTTCTTGCTCTGCCATCCATGAACATTCACTTTTCTCTTTAAGTCAATAATTGGCTCTTGTTTTCTCACAGTCTGTGTATTTCCAAAGCTGTTAAAATGAATTTGGACTATGTGTTGGTTGATTTTCAAGTTTTCTTTTTGTGTGGTGGTTGTTGTGAGACCATTGGCATTAAAATAGTTGTGGGTGTCTCTTACTGGTGTAGTTGTTCGCAATTTTTCTATGAAAAGAATGTGTTTGGGGATACTTCCGGACCTGCTTTGCCTCTGGTCCCTTGTTTTGGGTTTTCTTCCCTGTTTGAAAATGGATTCTCTCTGCCTCTTGCCTATGGGATTTTGTGGACACTCTGCCTATATGTTAAGATTGTTGGTCTGCGTGGCTAATATGCCCGCGCATAGTCCCGATTCTACGAGTATTAATGTGGAATATTGTGAGTGGAGTAAAAATATTCGTGCTCTTTTCGGGCCAAACGATTAGGTTGTCATCCCGCTTTCTTCTACTACCTACTGTCCACTGTTGCATTGAACATTATGCATTATCATGAAAGCGTTTCTTACTAAGAATTTGATGGAAGCACTGCTTCGTGCTCTTTTGTTTGGGCACGAGTTTTGATTGGTTATTTTCTATATGGAGGAAGTGTTGGACTTACTTATTCGCTTGAAGTTACAGTCTGTCCATATGAAGTTATGAGGTCGATAACAATGTGCAAATTATTGTTATAATATAAACTTGCTATGTTTTATTGTAATTACAAAAGTTACATGTTTATAAGTTATGTGATGCTTGAATGAAGTTTACGAACCAGAATGAAATAAGATGAGGAAGTTTGATGAACTGTGGTTCGATTAAAATTATGGTTATATACAAGGATTGTTTTGGGGCATTTCACAGGACCTCATGGGTTTTAAGGACCTTGCCGATTTTGATATTATGGTTGTAGCCTATCCACTTCAACACTGTTGTTGTATTTCATGTGGTGATTATGAAGCTGTTCATTTTTCAATTCCGTTATGTATAGACAATATTTTTGTAGAAATTTCAATACAAATTATGTATTGCCTGGATTCTCCTGATCTAACAATTATATGCCACTTTTAAATACAAAATCTCTTCTACAAATATTCTTGTGGAATTTAAATCATGATCGCCAATTGCAATATCAAGAAGAAAGATCAATCACACATAACACATATGTTTTTACCGGGAAAGATTAAAGCTAAAAATCCCACTATCACATATTATGTTTATATCATGGATCATGAAAAAATATCATACAAAACTCTAATCCAAGAGCTCTCAGTACAATATACAATCGTCTCACACTGTCATACAAAAATTGGCAAATTCATGTGCCAATTTACTGCCTCCAGACAACCTACCTCCTCTGGGCAATCCCTACCGATGGAAAACCCTGCAATGAATTCAAATTCCTCCTGCCTAGGCTGCACATTCCTCATGGGCACATCCACTATGTGTGTGGTTGCATGAGTGCACTCACTAATGCCAAAACTGATAATCAAACTGTCCCTTTCACCTGCTATCTCAACTGGGTCTCCACTGGATCTGACATGCATGTAGTTAACAATGGTAAATCTTCAGTTGCAAGTGAGATCACTGATTGTGAATTAATTAATAATTAATTCATTTATCTCTCACTAGTGTAAGTTCAGTTACAACTATTACAACTGAGCTTAACTCACTTAACTGAGTTAAACTACTTTACAACTCACATAACTACACATCCAACTCTGTTACAACTTTGAATCACTCAATTACAACTAATTCGACTT
>ML799300.1:23651-48204 GCA_009831015.1 Picea engelmannii
AGATCTCTGCTTCTTGCTGCACCAAGAAATAACTGTAGATCCGATACTAAATATCCCCCTTGATGTTCTCTTTCCATTCGTTGGGCTGCCCACCCAATCTGCATCCATGAAGCCATACTCAGATTTGTCCCTCAGGTATCTTAGGACATGCTTACCTACCTTCCAAAAGAGCTTGGTAGTATTAACCATCGCTTGACTCAGCTGGTTAACCGCATAGCAAATGTCCGGTCTCCTGTTCACTAGATACATTAGCGAACCTACTAATTGTCGATAGACAGTAGCATCCACTACCTCTCCAGAAGTAGCATCCTCTTTCCTCTAGTTTACTGGAAGAGGAGTATCCATGGGTTTGTAGCCATCCATGTGAAACTTACCTAGTATCTCCCTTGCATACTTGCCTTGAGACACAAAAAGTTCACCATCTCGCTGCCATATTTCCAATCCAAGGAAATAATGAAGGTGGCCCATATCCTTCATCTCAAACTCCTTTGCAAGGTACTCCTTGCATGAGTGTATCAGCTGCTCATCACCAGTCAATATTAAATCATCAACATAAAGAAAAATGATTAAAATCTTACCCTTGTAGATCCATCTCGAACCTACCATCAATTTATCAACCAACCTTGGGATAATTTCCCATGCACTGTTTTTGACAATGGAGTCATACTCCTCCACCATTAAATCAACCCATGTGGGCTCCTGCACTGCTTCCTGAAAGGAAGATGGTTCAGTCACAATACATTTTCTCATGAGAGCCATGTATCCAGTAAATCGATTAGGAGACTGTCTCTATCTGCGCTGTGAAGTAGGGGCTCCTACATTTTTTGTAGCATCTAGTCTCAATCTATCAGCTTTCGTGGTGCGCTTTCTGCCATTTATGATGGATGGATCTACATGAGTGGCTTCCTCCACTCCATGAACCTCCTCATGTGTCTGATCCACATCTTGAGACTCATCTTTGGGAACCAACAGTTCCTCCTCTGCATGCAAGTCTAGCTCCCTCTCAAGCGACAACCGCATGGCTTTCCCCTCATCAAATTTTATATCCCGTCGCATAACAGTCATCTTACTGTTAGGAAAATACATACGATAATTATGGGGTGTTTTTGTGTACCCCAAAAATATCCCAACTTCAGCAGTTGGCTCCAACTTCTTCCTAGCATCCTTGGTCACATGCACATAAATAAATGAGCCAAAAATCTTAAAATGAGAAACATCAGGTTTCTTACCAGGTGAAAGCTTCTTCAGGTTTACTCATGCCAAGTACTCTATGAGGAAAACGATGTTGCCCATAAACCACAATATTGCATGCTTCCGCCCACAAATGCATTGGTAGGCCCTGATCATGCAACATCGCTTGTGCTGCACCCACGATCGTTCTATTCTTCCTCTCCACGACCCCATTTTTCTGTGGGTTATGAGGCGCTATGAGTTCTCTTCAAATTCCTTCTTTTATGCAGAAGTCTTTGAATTCATTAGAGATGTATTCTCCACCATTATCGCTCCTCAGAGCCTTCACTTGATTCCCCGACTCTTTCTCCACCAATGCTTTAAACTCACAGAACTTTGAGAATGTTTGATCCTTCTTCTGGATGAAGAAGATCCAACATTTACGAGAAAAGTCATCAAAAAAATAACATAATACTTATGTTTGGCTGTTGAAGTAACCGAGAATGGTCCACACACATCTGTGTGAACTCTCTCCAGGATCACCGATGCACGATTCTCCTTGTCATGAAAGGTGGACTTTAAATACTTCCCCATGGTGCAACCCTTGCACTGATCTAACTGAGCAAGTGTTCCCATTGGAAGTCCATTAGATATTTTCTACGTGATGAAGATGGCCCAATCTCATGTGCCATAATTCGCCCTCATCCCAGCTCACCACTTTTTCTGCCTTGTCCATCATGGCAGCGCAACCATCTACCTCCATCTTGTAGAGATTCTTAACTCGAATCCCTATCTTCTTGACTTGACCCATCATCTTATGTCGCAGGAAAGATTTTCCATCGCTGAAAACAACGTCATAGCCTCTGTCCTCCAACATTGCGACTGAGACCAAGTTTTTCTTCAGACTTGGAACAAGCATAACATCTTTCAATTGAAATGGTTTACCTGAATCCCTCTGAAAGGTAATGGTACCAATTCTAGTCACACTATATCGTCCATCATCACCCATCTTAATATGAATTTGAGATCTTTCTCCTCCAAGTCACTGAAAAGCTCCTTATCTCCCGTCATGTGGAAGGAAGCACCACAATCCAAATACCACATTGATCCCAATGCACTTGACGCCATGCATGTGATCAAGGATAATTCAAGTTCAAATTGTGAGGCAAGGGCCTCACCAGCTACAACTCCAACAACCTTCTTGTTCTTCTTCTTCTACGGATAGTTAGTGGGGAGGTTCCCATGTTCGTGACAGTGAAAACACTTCACTTTGGACAAATCCAACTTCTTGCCTTTAGACTCGGATTTTGAATGGAATTTATTCCCCTTCCCTTTCCTTGCCTTGGAAGCCAAAGCACAATCCTCTTCATCATCATGCTTTGATGAAGAGCCATCTTTGGTGTTCTGCCTGAACTCCTCCTGCACTAGATCTGACCATATTCGTTCCCAAACCGACAATTTTTTCCTTCCATTGACAAAGTCTTGATAACTGTGCCAACTCTTGGGAAGTCCTAGGAGTTCCAAGCTCACCAAATCATCATCAACGACTATTATTCCCACACTCCCCAACTCATCTCGACATTGGACAAACTTCATGAGATATTTTGGAATGGAGTCGCCCTTCTCCATCTTGATCTTCCTGAGTTTATCTTTGAGCGCCAATTTCCTATGGTCGCTGTTGTTTTGGAATAGATCCGTCAAAGCCTTCCACATTGCATATGGTGTGGCTTTCCCATGGAGGTTTGAGATAATGTGGTCTCGTACTCCCTCCAACAGGACCCTCCTCGCCTTTGCCACTTTCTTTTGCCATGCATCAATATTTGCAACGTCTTCAACATCTGGCTTAGGAACATCCTTGTCAATGAATTCCTTCAAGCCATTGTCTTCGAGTACTGCCTCCATCCTGTCCTTCCAAGCAATGTAGTTAGAGATTCCCTTGAGTGCATACTCTAACCTCAAGCCATTGAAATCCATTTCGATCTTGAATCAGCTATAGCACCAAGAAAATCTTTCTGCAAATTCGAATTCTATCCAATCACAAACTCAACTTCTGCAATCTTATGCGCTTTGATACCATGTAGAAATTTCAATACAAATTATGTATTGCCTGGATTCTCCCGATCTAACAATTATATGCCACTGTTAAATACAAAATTGCTTCTACAAATATTCTTGTGGAATTTAAAAGACGATCGCTAATTGCAATATCAAGAAGAAAGATCAATCACACATAACACGTATGTTTTTACTGGGAAAACATAAAGCTAAAAACCCCACTATCATATATTATGTTTATATCATGGATCATGAAACAATCTCATACAAAAATATAATCCAAGAGCTCTCAGTACAATATACAATCATCTCACACTGTCATACAAAAATTGGCAAATTCATGTGCCAATTTACTGCCTCCTCTGCTCAATCCCTACTGATGGAAAACCCTGCAATGAATTAAAATTCCTCTTGCCTAGGCTGCACATTCCTCATGGGCACATCCACTATGTTTGTGGTTGCATGAGTGCACTCACTAATCTCACAACTGATAATCAAACTATCCCTTTCACCTGTTATCTCAACTGGGTCTCCACTAGATCTGACATGCATGTAGTTAACAATGGTAAATCTTCAGTTGCATGTGAGATCACTGATTGTGAATTAATTAATAATTAATTCATTGATCTCTCACTAGTGTAAGTTCAGTTACAACGAGTACAACTGATCTTAACTCACTTAACTGAGTTAAACTACTTTACAACTCACATAACTACACATCCAACTCTGTTACAACTCCGAATCACTCAGTTACAACTAATTCGACTTGGATGTCCCACCAGTCAACCTTTGAACTCAAATTTCCTATAGCTAACTAATTTGCCACTTCAGTTAACTATTTCCAAGTGCTCATTGAGAATAGATTAATATTTATTGTCCAACAATTATTAAGGGATAATAATAGTCGACATACATCTATAAATAGAATCTGCTGACCATCTATAAATAGACATAATCTATAAATAGAATTTGCTCATCATCTAAAAATAGGCTTCCACCTAAAAATAGCCCGAGGCTCCATCCTAGTGTAGGTGCATAATTTTCACTAGGATCTTCTTGTTGAATCTCAACAATTTTTATTATGGTTATTTTTATTTTTGGGTTATTGGTTACTGTGTAATACAGTTCTAAAGCAAGTGAGCATTTTGTGAAGCAAGCATCAGTGTTGGGTTGTTTTTTTTGCGAACAAAGTATTGTTTAAATTTTAATATTTTGAACCATAAGAAAGTTTGACTGCGAATTGATATTAGAGATGACATGGTTGATGTATCATTTGAACAATATCCATGAGTAGCCCCCCAAATTATACTGTTTTTCTTTAAATAAACCCCCTTCACGATCCCAATTTCACTTATTCATTCCCTGTTCTGTGATATTTGTTTGGAAGAGGAGCCTGTGTGGAAATGAAAGGAAGTTGATAGTGGCAAGGGTTGAGGACTAATGTTCTGATATTTTTAAATACACAGTTGATTGTTTTATTAATTGTTTGAACAATATTCGTATATTAATTCCCCTCCATGATATCGTTTTTTTGCTAAATACAAACCCTCCATATTGCCCATGAACCCTATTAATTCCCTGTTCATGTGGCAATTAATAAATGACATGTTATGGATAGATTGCATGTGTCTTTTAGTAAATTATAGAGCCAACTGTTGATTTATGTAAGTAGAGTTTCATGTATGGTTTATTAATAACTTCATACTGTCAAATTGTTGCTAAAAGATGAGTTTTTTTCAGTAGAGGCAACAATGGCCGAAATAACAGAGACAGGGGTAATTGGTAGTGAGGCCATAGAAGGCCTCAATTTTCTATTCATTTCGATGCTGATGCACAAGATTTGAACCAACTGTTTCAAGCTGGATTTTTTTAATTTGGTTGGCCATGGTATCTTGCATGCGCGACCTGACAAACCCCCATTTCAGCCTCCTCAAAAATTTCCTGGCATTCTCGTTCCTCCACATGTATCATTGCAGCCCAAAGTTCCTGCTAATGATGGTTGGTAAGAATTTTTCCACCAGTCTGTCTCTCACCACCGTGGTTGGCCCACTGTGTGATTGCCTCTACCACCACCAATTAATCCCAATGTTCAAATTGCTCATGCTCTTTCACCAATAAAATCCTTGCACGCTAGCAAGAGATTAAAATCTGATATCTCACAACCTTTGCAAGACAAAGGAAAAGCAACGACGTCCCCCTCTAGTCCATCCACCGAGTCCTTTAAATATGTGTCTTCACGCCTCCACTTAAAATATGACTGCTATCATGTGATCAATGAAACACATCCCCAAGGGTCTAATCAACCACATGCTACTTTAGAAAAGTCTAAGGGAGACAACAACGAGAAAAGGAAATATGCCTCACAAAATAGAAAATATGGTTTTTAAATGCTTATTGTTATGATTTTCAATGATGAGGACAATGCTTAATGGTTTTCAACATATTTTGGACATCAAGTCTCATTTTTGGATATTTTGTGGATAATGTGGATATATTCTTTTTGGGGATATGATATAAATTATGGTTGATATTTAATATTCAATTTAAATGATATCCACAGGAGCTACAAGGGTGTTATATGGTCTAAATGATTATTTTTTATACTTTTTATTTGATGGTTAACAAGAAGAAATGATGGGAGTCACAAGGCGTCCTACCTATTTAGTCATTATTAATTAAGACCCTTATTTATATATTATTATTATTATTTATTTCTACTAAACTAATTTGTTAAGTCAGTTCGACTTAACTAAAGAAAGTACTTGAACTACAACTGATTGGGAAAGAATAAAAACTCAATTGGATGAAGAGACATGGGGAGAATAGAAGGAGAAAAACAAGACTAAGGTTTGCTCTTGAGTTAAATGAGATAGTTTTGGTTTTCATTCATTTTTGAGCTTACTTGAAAGCCTAATCCTCTTGTTGATAGCAGGGTCTCATTGTAGACAACAAGGTTCAAGAATGAATCACACTTTTCAGCTGCTTGTTTTAGATGTGTTGATTCATCCTTGATAGTATGTGTATTCTTGTCTATTTGTGAATTAATTTTCATGGTTGATAAAGGATATATTGCAGAGTCAAAATGGCAACAGTTTATGGAAAGCTGATCCAAATCATTAATGTCAATTTTACTTTACTGTCAGAGTCTTTTTGTATTGTGCCCATCGAAGATCTCTAAATCTGACTTTGGTCCATACCCTCGCATGGTTTTTTAAAGAGAAATACACTTTTGGTATCTCATAATGAAATAAAATTAGATTATTGTTCTGTCTCATACATGTGTTTTCATGACTTGGTTCCTCTTTTTTATTTTGATCTCCATGTTTACTTTATTTTAAAATCGGTATACATTCTAGTAGCTTAATATAAATTTTATTTTACATTACAACATAAATTATAAAACTAGCCTTAATCCTTGTAATTAATACTTCCAGATTGAATGAATGTTTTGGAGGCTATAAATCCCAACTGACATTCCCAACTATCTTGTCCTAGCCAGGAAAGATATGAAAATGATTGATGAAGGTGTTCCATACCTTTTCCTCAACACTTGGTTTAATGTGTCATTAGGTTGAAGTGTGTTTCGTTAGTATGCATTTGTAATCCGACGGTCACAATATGTTCCTGGCATAGATTGATTCAATGACTCATATTATCCTCAATATTAATGGCTACATCGATCCATGGATTAACACTTGATTGGTCCATGATCTCCATTTAAGGAGCATGGAGGGTCATTTGTCGATGATCGATTGTGAGAATCTCTCTATAACATATTTTATTTTGCATTAATAAATTTCTCTAAGTGTCCACGTTGGTTGGGGATGTGGATGTTTCCCCATAGGGGTTTTACCACGTAAAAACATTGGTGTGTTTATCTTTGATCTAGTTGTGTGAGTGGTTACTGAAGGTGTCATAGCCTATTGGAATACCTGTGTTGTTGAACAATTACAACCAAAAACCCTGAAATGTGTCAAAGATGGTTTCTTACTATTCCATACGTCATGTGGAGTCATGTCATACAATGATGAAGAGCATGATTAATTTACCAGTTAACATGCAACGCCCACTACCTCTACCCGGAATTCTTGTCCCAACCCAACACCACTAAGCGTGCTTCTTGCTATTTCCATTAGTTTCCTATTCATCCTTTCCAGAACTCCATTATTCTAAGGTGTGTATGGAGTATTCTTTTGCCTTTCTATACCAAATTTCTTACAAAATTCCTCGAATTCATTCCTGCATAATTCTCCATCATTATCCATCCTCAACACCTTAATTTTCTTCTCTGTTTAATTTTCCGCAAGAGCCTTAAATATTTAAATTTGTCGAAGACTTCAAATTTCTTCCTGAGGAATAAATCCACGTGTTCCCCTAGAAGTCATCTGTAAATGAGACATAGTACACAGATTTACCTAGTGAAGGAATCATCATAGGCCCAAACACATCACTGTGAACCAACTGTAAAATCGCCCTTGCCCTCGTAGAACCATAGGAGAATCTTACTCAATTCTACTTCCCATACAAGCAATGTTCAACATAAATCAATATCTAGAGAGCAATTCAACATACCTTCAGGAATACCTTTACCATGTAGTACTCAAATCCCCTTCTCTATGATATGCCCCAGTCTTTGATGCCATATCATAGTCTTTTCTCGAGAGACTGCAGTAGTTTTTCCTCCTTCAAATATAATCTCAGGAATAATGGAATGGTTACACCCATCATTAATTGTGCTTCCCAACTTCTTATATAGAGTTCCAATCCAAACTCCCCTCAACAACACCATTTCTCCTTGAACCATCATTCAAGTTTTCTTTTCAAACACTATTTTTACACTTGCATAGTCCATATTGCTTATAGAAATCAAATTCCTGGCGAATCCTGGGATGTGAAAAACACAAGGGAGTGTTCTAATCCTACCATCCGTGAGCTTCAACTTGATTTTTCTTCATCCTACGATTTTGGCTGTCGAGTCATGTCTTAGAAAAAATCACCCCCATCAAACCTTTCATACTCACAAAACCACTCCCTGTGAGGAGTCATATGAAAAGATACACTTGAGTCGACCAAGCATGGCTCATGATCTGCACGTGTGCTTGAAGATGCCAAGTACACATACCCTCCTTCATCCACAAATGTTTTTGCTTTTGTAGAAGGGACATCATTAGATCCATTCCCTCTCTCAACACTTTTGGATCTACATTGTTTCTTGTAATGCCCTTATTTTCCACATCTCCAACATACCTTTACGAATTTTCCTAGAGATTTATATCTTCCTCTATATTTAGATCTCCCACTTGATGAATTATTTTTATTTCTTTCCTGGGAGTGTCCTCTTACAAATAAGGCATATGTGCTCTAGATTTCCATGTTTTTTCCCCTCATCTCCTCCGACAAAAAGGATGAGACCACATCAACTAAAATTAAAGTAGTTTCATTACTTCCTATGGCCACAACCAGACTATCGCATGAGTCTAGTAAAGAGCACAATAAAGTAATACAATTATCTCCATCAAAAATATTAATATCAACAGACAATAACCAACTTACCACAGTATTGAAGACATTCAAATGCTCTATTACTGAGTCTCCATATTTCATCCTTAGGTTGTACAACTTGTTCTACAGGAAAAGTTTGTTTACCCGAGACTTAGACTGATACAAAGCCCACAAATTATTCCATAATTTCTTGTATTTAGTTTCCCCTAACACATTTAGTAATACTGAATCTGAGAGACACAACCAGATTGTGCTCTTTTCCTTCTGATCCAACTTCGTCTAGTCATCTGTTGACTTTCTTGTAGGTGCATTACTTGTATCTACAAAGACCCATTGATCTTTGTCTAACAAAATATCTTCCGCCTTGAGCTTCCACATGTCAAAAATTTTCCTATTAATTTTTTCGATCTCTATTTTTGAACTGCTTGCCATTTCTTTTTAGCACAAGAATCGATACTGTAGAGCTCCCACTATAGCAAGGTTTGTCATAGACCCATAACCCTTAGCCACAAAGGCGTCCCCCTAAAGAAAATAACTACTCTAATACCAAATGTTAGTATTAAACCTTTCACAACAATGAAATACACACACAAATTCTTAACCCAGAAAAGAAAACAATTGCAATCGCACATATACACAGAGATTTACCCTAGAAACCCAACCAAGAAAACCAACAATCTGTTTTAGAGCCACACCTCTAATTATATTCATGATCCAACTTCATTTTTTACGATACAATACATATGATTCAATGGAATCCAGAAAATCCCTAACACATTGACCCAAATTAGATTACAACCTTAATTCCTTAACCAGAATTAGAAATCCATGGGTTGAAATACCATGCGCCACTAAACCACCAAAGGAAAAAAATCGCCCCCACCAAAGGTAAAATACCACCTAAAAATTTGGCGAATAAACCCCCATTTTTTTTTTCGGTGGATCCACCCCCGAAACCACTAATAGGGTGACCCACAATCGTGCAAAGAATCTAACATATACCCAACACTACTATCACAATGACACATGGCAATATGATTGTGAAACTTTTATAGAGTCGTCAAATTTGTGGATTAATTCAATAACATATATAGGCCTACTCATCATATCAAACATCCCTATCTAGGTTCATATGTGCCTCAACATAAACCGTAATGCATATAATATATGGGTCTAATGAACCAACATGGCATCATATAACAAGATGTAGAATAAGGAATCACATGCTTGCAAAATTTAAGATCATCTAAGCATGACTCTAAATATAAATATATTTTAACAAATGAAAAAATGTCTCATTATGTCCAAACATGTTCGATCAACCTTCATTTAGTGAGTGGTTGAATCATCCCAAAATCAAAACATAGGAAAACCTTGATCTATCCTATGGCCAAAATGTGAGGCATTACACAAAGGAACATAGTTGTCTTGCCCAATCATCAAGTCACAAGTTGTCCATCCAACCATATTCAATGACAAAATTCCTCCTCCACCACTTGATTTTATATTTCGATTGCTTAACTTTTTAGTTGATAACCATCTCTTGTATAATGAAATAGGATGTTAAACTCTATAACAATTGATGAATGTTGATCATTTGTCTATCAATGTTCTCGATATTGCCAATAATATATGTATTTTCTTCTTTAAGTAGTTCAAAGTGACACTATGTATCATCCTCATTTCTTTCCATGCCTAAGAGCATATCCTTTATTATCAATTATGTACAAACTCTAGAAATTATAAATTTGATCCCAATGTGTTTGCACTGGCAAAATTACCGCTACCAAAAAGAACTATGATGAATTTGAATTACATACACATTGCTTAACAAACTATCCATCACAACTAATAATAATCAAACTCATAGAGAAATGAACTCATGGAACAAACAAATATTGGCATGGGATAAAAATTTGGGAAACAAACTGAACTATGAATTTTCATTAACTAAATAAAATTTTCCAAGTACAAGATATAAACAACATAAATATTGACATGGATAATAACTAATCAACTCTTTTACAACATAAATATGAAGCATAAATAATATACTAATGAAAATCGTATGAATCACTTCATTTCTTGTTTGTTCACATTCACTTATTTTACTTAAATGTAAAAAAATCATGAAGAAGAAGAGACATAATTTTGTGGATGATTAGTCATGACTATTGAGCTTTGTCACATGAGAATGAGCTAAATAGTCCACTCTCACTAGTGCACATAAATACACTATTTGTTGATTTCTACACAATTAACAATATTTCCATGTGTCCAAAATATCCACAACGTAGCCCTAATTTAACAAGAGAGATGAGGAGCTATCCTAAGGCACTGCAAGATAGGCATATCCTCCTCACCCATGCGTGTTCAATTTTTAAACTTCCACTAAATTCATCATAAGGGACATAACCCTTTGTTTGTATTTATATTTGTTTTCACCGCTTTGAATGAAAGCAATTGAAAAAGGGATATGAGGAGTCTAGCCTTCATTTTGATGATACAAATGGTTGCCCATCTCGGCCCCTTCACAAGTACTTCATTTGTTTATGAATTGAGGCACTACTATAATTTATCATCTCATGACTTGCTTTCATTTCACAAACTTTTTCACATGAGTTAGTTGATACAATAAATTTGATATTTACCAACAGAAAGAAATTTAAATGGTTAATGAGGGATTAACTAGGGTTAGGGTTTTTGACCCTCTAGATTATTGCTATTGAAATTCTACACATAATTAGTTACATATATGTATATGGGAGTTGGTGCGTCATCCACTCGGTATTGTGGTGGTCAAATTATGTTTCAACTTGTCGAGGGCATACATTTCTCATATGGACACCAATCGAGGTACTCTTTTGATTGTTTGCAAGCTCTCATCGAGGAGACCAACTTGGAAAATTCGCTATGCCTTTTTGGCCAAATTTGGATCCATGATAATGTTGTTTAATACCTCAAACATGGAGTTAAAATTTTTGACATTACCTATTGGGATTCGAGATAGGGCTTGAAAATGACCCATACATGTAGACACCCTTGAAGTACCAAATAGGGAGAAAAAATACATAGTGATCCATTTCAGATATATATACATATATATTCCCCAAGGGTTGTCTGAATCAATTGAACCATCTACCCAAGGCATGTTTCCAGTAGGAGGTTATTGGTCACAAGTTCAAATATGATCAAAGGTTTTCCAATGGAATATATATGTGTGTGTGTGTGTGTGTGTGTATGTATGTATGCATGCATGCATGTATGTATGTATGTATGTATGTATGTATTTCAATGTAGGTAAAAACAACTACTTTCTTGATAGAGTGATGGCACTCACATAGTTGGTTCATGGTTCTTGGATGGTATCACCTAGACAACTACTTCAATGACTTCACAACTCCACTCACCATGGAACAAATCCTTTATCATAATAGAACTAACAATATAAAGGGGATAAGTACACCCACATGTTCTACAACATGCATCTTAGTGATCACCATAAAACATCTAGAGTGAGATGGGGCAATTGTGTTCACCCTACTCTGCTATCCCATGTTTTAGAAAAATATAGTGGAATATATGCTCTGTCCATTTAAAAGAGTCTAGCGCTCTCCCTCTCAATGGACTGTTGGCCATCACCATTCCAATATCTCACAAATTGAGTTGAATTCACATGAAAAACAACCTAAGGATTATCCTCCATGGTACACTTTTAAATGAAATCATTAAAACATTGTATCCTAATTTAGAAAATACAATAAAAAAGAATTTGGTAGCCTCATGTTACCTATTTCAAACAAATAACTTCATGGTTATCTTTATTATTCAAAATTCCAACAATTGCGTTGTTACATAGCCCCGACACTTGCATTGTCCACATTGGCCAACATGAAAAACATTAAATCCATCATCTACATCAATATGCATACCATCAAATATAGTTTTCAAGTTTATACAAATTAAAATTAATACACAATGAAATAGCAAGCAAAGATAACAACAATTTAATTCCGCAAAATTAATTAACGCCGTGGTAGTGATTTGACTCGGACATAGGTTGAGTGATTATGGATCATATTGGTGTTAGAGCCCAAGTTTGAAAACACTTGGTGAATAAACTGTATGGTAAGCACCCATAGTGGATACATGAAGAGTGTAGAGCCATTGTTGTAACGTCTTGGAAGAAGCAGACAACAAAAAATGATAGGAACTTTAAATGAGGAACAACCCAAGTAAGACATTGAAATCATGTTTACAATGTTGGAGAAAAACATTATTATGTTGACTGAGATGCTAGCACAATTACTAGTAGCCAAGGATGAAGAAAGTAATGTACCAAGGATTGAGTACAGAAGATAAAGTATAGAGCAACCTAAGAGTGAACAACTCAATGATCCAAGTAATACTAACTCTCATCCTTTGTATTCAAATAATGTATTCAAGGTTCAAGAAAACTTAAAACACCAACATATGCTGGTCAAGTTAATGTTGAGAATCACAATAGTCGATTGAAACAATTAGAGATCTAATTCAACCTTTATTAGATAAAAGAAATCCAAATGATTGCTTTTTCCTAGTAGAAAATGTATGAACATGTGTTGTTATGGTTGGAGAGTTATGTAGATGCCTTGAGGTTAGGCAAGAAGTCCATGGTTACAAAATGAGAGAAATTTTAAGTAATTGTTGAAATCACATTTCCATTCCATATTCTATGAAGAGGAACAATTAATGAAGTGGAAATACCTTCGACAAGATCATAGACAAAGTGTACAAGTATACATGTTCGAATTTGAAAAGCAATCGACCATGCTGGGTATCTCTTTGGAAGAACTTGGGGTAGTAGTGAAATACCTTGGAGGTGTATTTAGTGATATCCAAATTTTGAAGGCAACTATAGTTTTATAATGTGAAAAGAATATACGAGTCAAGCAAGAAAGCTATTTACATTGAGTTGTACTTCAAGAAAGGGAAACAACAAAATGTCCAAGAAGAGACCAGTGAAAATAAATGCAAGAAGATCATAATCACAACCTAGAGAGGGAAAGGTCCCAATAATCATTGCAAACACCGTAATGTAGATGGACATATAGATGAGAAGTGTTGGAAGATTTTTCCAGGGTTGTATCCAAAATGATGAGAGTCCCCAGAAGGATGAATGAAAAATACCAAAGAAATAGTGATACACAACACCTCTTACATGGACGAAAACCTAGTTTGCACCAAAATGCAACAAATAATGGTAAGTGGAGACAAAAATGCATTATTCTAAGTCAAAGTCCACACTACAACAAAATTGTGTTATTAGCTTCCTTCTTAATTTCCTTTTTTTCTTCCAATTACCTTTTTAGTGTTTTTTCTGTAGTTTTTATGAAAAATCATCCCTATTTCACTAGATGGCACTAAACTCGATGTTATTTCATGATTTGATGCTAAAATTGGGATTGCTAGCACCTCCTTTAACATCCACTTTAACGTCATGTTTAGCTTCAGGTTTCCCAAGTAATTAAATAAAAGTGAGGTAAACTTTTCAGAAGTAAATTTTAAAAAGATCAAGGGATAAAATTAAGCCACTTGTCTCAATCATCATGAGTGTGAGAGTATTTATGCTATTTTAATTAAAATTTATTATTTCCCCTCATAATAAACCCTCAAACCCCACTCTTTTATTCTTTTCTCATTTCCTTTCTTTCTCGCCTATTCTCCTCCCTTCTCATTTCTCCTTTAGGGTTTCATCGTCATTGAGGATAGGGTTTTAGTTTCATGGAGGAACCACCATGGAGAAGGTAATTGATTCTCCCTTCCCTTCTCCTCCTTCCTTCCTATTTTACTTTGCTTTTCCTTTATTTTTTTCTTCTGATGTTTATTGTTGTATGCTTAGGTTTCATGGAGGAACCTCCATGATGAAGGTAATGACTTCTCCCTTCCCTTCTCCACCTTCCTTCATCTTTTACTTTATTGATTTGATGATGTTTATTATTCTTTTGTTGTTTTAGGTTTAGGGTCCCACACATTGAGTCTAGGGTTTCAGGAGGAACCTCCACGAGGAATGTAATGTCTTCTCCCTTCCATTCTCCTCCTTCCTTCCTATATTACTTTGATTTTGCTGTATTAATTTGCTAATATTTACTACCATTTTGTTGTTGCGGGTTTAGGGTTTCATGGATTGAGGCTAAGGTTTCATGGAAAAATCTCCAGGAGGAAGGTGATGGCTTCTCCCTTCCATTCTCCTCATTCCTTCGTATTTTACTTTGCTTTTCCTTTATTGATTTTCTAATGTTTTTATTATTTTGTTGTTTTAGGTTTAATGGAGAAAGAAGACGAAAAATGACATATTGGGGGGTTTGTTTAATGCACAAATATAGTTCATGAGTGTGGCCTAAGGAAGACCCTTGCATTCTCATAAGGAGATCCAATTTCAAATATTTTCACCCATATATCTCTCATTACTTAATTTTTCCTTAGTATTAAGTGTTGATATTTATCTCAGCTTTGCAATATTCACTTGATTGCATGCATTGGTTAAACTATTTTCAATTTGGATATGCACTTTTAATGAAAAATTTATATGGTATTGTAGCTCAAACAAAGTTCTTACCTTTTGGTAAGTGATCTGAGTTAAAATCCCAACATTTTCTTACCATTTTCCATTTATGTCTTCATTCTTTAATCTTTTTTTTTTTATGTAAATTTTAACTTACACTAGGTTAGTTTATTTGAATTTAGATCTCCACTTTTAATGAAAAAAAATTGTGATAATGTAGCTCAAGTAGAGATACTACATTTTGGAAAGTGATATCTGTTCCCTTTTGGTAAGTGATCCGAGTTAAAATCCCAACATTTTCTTACCATTTTCCATTTATGTTTTCATTTTTTAATCGTTTTTTTTTTTTTTTAAAATGTAAATTTTAACTTACACTAGGTTAGTTTATTTCAGTTTAGATCTGCACTTTTAATGACAAAATTTTGTGATAATGTAGCTCAAGTAGAGATCCTACATTTTAGAAAGTGATCTCTGTTCAAATCCCAACATTCCCTTACCATTTCATGTTTCAAATTTTCATTTTTTGCCATTTACCATTTTTTTTTCTAGGGAAACCCTCGTGGAAAACCCTTTGAGTACTTCCCCATGATCCATGGATGGTAAACGGGGTAAACCATCAACCCTGATTATGGGGCCTAACCTTGTGGGGACATTGAGTGATGCCCAACAATCTCATCAATATGGCTGGCCGAGTTTACCATTTTTCATTTTTATTTCTGTAAATTTTAATTTTCAAAAAAATGACACTAAGCTCAACGCTAAATATGAAAAGTAGTTTAATGCTAACTTCTTCTCCAAAAAAATGCTCCAACTTGAAAAAACAAATGCACTAAAATGTAATGTGAAACTTAACACTAATAACTTGTTTTTTTGTGGTGTGAAGTGAAGAACCAAAAGGTATATGCTATGTTTGATATTGGTTCTCAATGTAATTTCATTTTTGAAACCTTAGTTGATGAGCTTGGTCTAGAGACCTACAGTCTAGTATAGCCATGTTCATTGGGACAACTACAAGAGAAATTTTCCATGAGAATCAATACAAGATTTAAATTAGTTTTGTCATTCATGTTGATCATGTTGATAGTATAAAGTGATGTAGCATCTCTTGATTTGTGTGAAGTGATGTTTTGAAATCCCTACTTATGGGATAGAGATGGAGCCTTCTACAATAAAGAAAAAAAATATCATGTGGCCAAAGGTGGTAAGGCCTATTTCATTGAAGCATAAAAGGGGAGAAACAAAATATCCTTGGTAGCGACAAGACAAATGCATACATGAATATTAATTAAGACATGTCAAAATAAATGTATATTGATGTCTCCCACAAGGGGGCTCGTGACCTATAACCATAACAACCCAAAGACAAAGAAACAACAAGATAATAAGGAAGCTCAAGGAAATTGACTTGATTATTATGATGACCAAATGGCCATTATATAGGAATACATACGGGTCCACATTAATATGCAATACATATCCCAATGGCTAATAGATAAATAATAAACAATACATGCATGCAACCCAAAGGACAAAAAGATTCCCTACATGATACGCATAAAAAAATCCTAACTAATAAAAGTTGGAGATGAGAAAGCACCTCTCAAAAGCTAGGCATTATTGAGTTTGAGCTGGATATTGTTGGGTTGAGGAGTGTTCCCTCCTTAGGGAGAGTGCCCTGACTATCTACATTAGTTCCTCTTGGTTTATTTTGAAAGTGTCCCCGATTTCCTTTTGGTTTGAGAATGAAAACACTAAAGAAAAGGATGTTGTATGCACTAGCTGAAGATGAATCTACCTATACAAATGAATGATGTAAACCTCGTTGAGGATGTATGATGAATGCTAATGCAATTCTAAAGCATGAAGGTCAAACTATGTGATGTTGTTGTATATACTATGATAAGTGAGATAACTGGAAGCAAATTAGTAGAAATTCCTTGGAGGACATAAGGTTGTTCCCATGGATATAAGATCTCTTGATCTAATGTGTATCCCCTGTGTAGCTGAGGTACTACTATACATGTCTCAATATTTGGTCCTAGTAATAAAGAAGTATATGACCCATATGATATAACGAGCTCGAATAGTAGGAGAAGTGGAGCACCATGTTGTAAGGTAATAATGAGGTGACCAAGAGAGAGTTAGGGCACATGAGATATTGCTAGTATTGGCCATGGGTATGGGGATTATGGATAGATGAGTATGGATAGATTGTGTGTGTGCGTGTGCATGTGCTGGAGAGGTATATATGGATATTTCACCATATTCTATTCGAGTGATGATAGTCAAATCATTCATGATAAATAATTTTGGTAGTGCACCAAACACCAGGTAGCAGAGGAACCATGACACGAAAAATAACCCTTGTTACAATGATAGGGTTGGTGTGGGTGAATAAAGACTATATCATGGTTGTGTGCTTCATAGGAAGGAATTAATACTATGACCAAATTTGGTGGATACATAATAAACACATGGAAAATAATAACATTTGAACTCTAAAGAAGGGCTATATGGTCTAAAGGAAGGTCATGTTGATGAGAGAACCTATGTTGTTGAAAAGAGTTGTATTATTGCTGGTAAGGAATGAGAGAATGTGCATCCCAAATAGGGTTGATCCCACTGCTATGAGATTTTATATTTGTTAGTTGTCCCATAGATAGAGCATCCCAGAGAGAAGTGGCCTAAGTATATCCATAATCAAAAGAGGTGTAATGTGTGGCACCTTTAAAAAATGTGTCAGGGAGATAGGCTAGTAGGTCTCTATGTGGTATAGCATACTGATAGAGGAAGCCCTAGCTATGTGTGAATGTTATTTTTTCTTAAAATTGTTGTAGGATGTGATCAAGGGAGGACAAGGTGTGGACTATTGGAGTGCTCATTGATTGTATGAAAATACACCTATTCATAATATTTTGATGTTGCAAAATCGTCCCTTCAGAGATGGATGTCATAGGATGAGTTGTAGTGCTAGATGTCTCATGATAATTAGATTTCAATTATGTCAAAGGAAATGGATATATGCTCACAGGCTTGGTAAGAGAGAGTAAAATCATGTTGGATTTATAATATGCCAAGTCTTCCTGCCTTGATTCAAGCACAAGTCTTCAATAGAAATTCTTTGAGAAAGAAATATCAGGTTGATTTGTTGGTCTAGGTACATAACCATGATGAATGTGCTTATATGAGGTAGTGTCGAGAGATTGGGTGTTGGGGGAAGACAGTGGAAGGGATACTTGGGATAAGAGAACTATGGATGTGGTAGGAGGTATGTTGGTAGATCAGGTTGTGCATGGAGAGTTGAGAGTTGGGTGTGAGTGCATATCTGGAGTGGACCGAGATTGTGGATCTTTGTGAGGTGAAATATATATGGTGGTGGGAGAGGAATGGAGTGGTTGAGAGGGATGAGATGGATAAGATGCATGAGGTAATTCTATATTGGGAGGGAATGAGGTAGGGATTAGAGGTGATGGATCTAGAGGCCGAGGATGCAAAGATGGTTGTTGAAGGGCTCAACATTTGGCGGAGAAATGGGAAGAGGGTTGGTGCTCATCACACCATTGGGAAAGATAGGATGGAGTTGGGATGGAGGATAAGTTAATGTGGATTAGTTATATATCTTACATTCAGTGGCCAAGGCAAGAAAAAAATATTTTTCTAACCTGGGGATATCAAATAAGTCAAACTCATGGTGGAAAATAGCTAATAATTCATAATTGAATTTAAGAATGAGTACCTTCTCTATCATAGTGATGTGAATCTTGATGCATATTTTGGTGAAGGTTTCAATATAGTTTTGGATTAGTTGTCTAAGAGCTTGATGTAGCTACAACCACCAACACATTAACTCCTTCTAGTAACCAAGAGGGTAAAAGTGATGGCAAAGAGTGTGGTATAAAGCATCCCAAATGGTAATGGTATTTCATGTGAATTAGAGGTCAGAATGATACTGCCACCATGTTAGGGCCACATCAGTGAGTTGGAATTCCACAATTTGAAGTTCTTGTGCTTCAATCATATCAAGAAAAAGTTTGAAGTGTCCATTTGAAAAAAAGAGGTGTGTTCTCAAGACTGTGTTTGTATCGCCATCATGAGGTCCACATCAAGTGCTTAGATGGTCATGTTGGAAACATAGGAGGGGAATAATAGCATTGTAGATGAAGGAAACATCAATCCTTGTGCACACATATCACCCCATGAGTAAGAGTGAAAAGAAGAACTCCTGCTACAAAAAAACGTTTGATGAAGAAAGGTGATTAAGTTGTTGGTTGAATACTATAGGGGCTATTTAGGGCACAAAGTGAGGTAAGGCATGAGATTCATGGCACCCTATGCAACTTTTCTATGTGGGGGTGAGAGTGAACCCTATAAATAAAGCGGTGACGATGGAAACACTACAATATTCTCCCAAAATAAAGTATGCAAGATCATGGATACCTATGACATGGACAAAGAAGATTCGATCCTATAGGAGAATAAAATGTTGTGCACTGATAATGTAGAGTGTGTCGAGGTGCCATATAATTTGATAGAAGGAAATGTGAAGAGTGTAGTGGGAAATCCTTCAATAGGATACTGATGTAAGAATAATCAACTATGTTATAGTCGAGAAGGTGATTTGGGTTGCTTGGAAATAGAGAAAAAAATGACTTGTTAATGGTATTGTTAACTCAAAGATTGTTGTTGGAGGTGCAACTTGAAGATGTCCTATTATTTAAAAATCTTGGAGATTCTCTTATTGCAAGAGTCCTGGCACTTAGTGATTGGATGAAGGCTTCATTCTAGAGGAGTTGGGAAGATGCACATAGTGTCGTTGAGTGATTTCAATGGAGTGGCACATATATTTTCCACTAAGTTTAGGAGGGTGTGAGCCATAGTGGAGAGATTTATGAAAAAATCCTAGCCCTCTTATGCAAATGTGAGAGATAACATGATTAATATATTAATTCTTTTGATGCTCGAGCATGTGTGACATATTATTGTCGGGGAATCCAATGCCTAAAATGGACAAATAAATGCTAGGGCTGGGTGGGGGGTTGAAGAATACCAAATTTGAGGAGAGTAGGCATGGACCGATGCTATGATACAAAATTATGTATATGGACTTGTGACCAGAATCATCCAAAGACAAAGAAACAACAAGATAAATAAGAAAGATTGATGCAAATGACTTGATTATTATGATGACCAAATGAACTTTAAATAAGAATACATATGGGTGCACATAAATATGCACACAACCCAATGGCTAAGAAAGAAAAAATAAACAATACATACATGTTTCCTAAAGGCTAGAAAGCTACCCTACATGATACACATCAATAATAATGTAACTAATAATAGCCGGAGATGAGAATGCAAGCCTCAAGGGTTGGGTGCTCTCCAATCATCAAGGATTGAGCTAGGCATTGTTGAGTCTGTGTTGGATGCTACTATGCTAAGGGGTGCACCCCCCTTGGGGAGAGTTCCTTGCCTATTTTCATAAAGAATAAATAAACCTTCATATTTGATGGAATGGTAGACTTGGAGAAACAAGTGGAGGCCATGTGCTTCCATCTTCTCCATTATTAATCTTTTAGAGACCATGTTTATTCAGCAATAGGTCTCTAGGTTGAAGTAGGAGTTTATATTTGTTGATCTGAATGGTTTCATGATTATTTCTTCTTTTAAATTTCATCAATATAGAGAAAAGGTTTCTTTTACTTTGAGTACTTGTCTTAGTTTTTAGTTTGAATTTCAATTTTAGATCTCATTTATAGTAAATCCTTCTATTTCAAAGCGTTTTCTTTTAAAGTTGATCACACTACATGTGGACACACTTCACACCTTAATCATATGCTTGATTCATGACCCCAAGCTTGACCTTAAAATAAACCACTTAACTTAACACACTTAATCCCCCCTTGGGTGTAAAACAATCTCGTAGTTAATCCAGGGTTGTGGGGATAGGAATCCAAATAATTCACCACAACCATTTCACATCTGAAACACAATTGTTTATTTTTAGGGAAATTGAAATCCTTTCTATCAGATGCAGTGAAGACCCGTTTAACAATAGGTGTGTTGTTCAGAGTGGATAATTCCAAGGTTGGGACTAAAGATTTGATTAAGACTCCTAACTTTTTCAATAATGAATATCACCCAACCGTTTGATTTCAGCTTGAAGGGAAGGTAACATGTTGCACATATATGTGAATATGTAGCTTAGTGGCCATTCTACTAGGTTCCTACCCATGTGGGTCTCACAGGAGGGAGGGCACCAAAGACAAATTTATATGTTCCATTGGGACTTCATCACTCTTTGTCTCCTAGTTATAATTGTCTCATTCGTCCCTTCACTCATATATGTTAAATTTAGATCTTCTATTAAGTTCTTTTCAATTTACTATACAATAATAACATAAGCAAGATCACTTAAAGAAACACAATCACAAGGTACACAACATTTTATCCTGGGAAACCCTCATGGGGGAGAAAACCCAGCAAAAACTTCCTCAATAATAGATTGCCAATACAATGCCAAGACTAAAGACCAAAACACCAAAGAATATCCAAGGTTGAGCATGCACTTCTCTCTCCTTCTTCTTGTGACTGCAACTACCTCCAAACATTTCGCACTAGATGAGTGAGTGAGTGAGTGAGTGAATAAGGCACCTTCCTCTCTTCTTTATACTAGTTAAGGAGCGCTAGGGTTATGTATCTTCATCAAGCAGGGCCAAATTCTTTCAATAGTCGTTAAAACCACTTTAATAAACCATAGGGGCCGACTTCTCAATTACGACCATATGAGTATGGTTTGGCCAATCCAGAAGAGGGGATTTGATCATACATAAGTCCTGACATGATCAATCCAAAAAAGGGGATTTGATCTATAAAATAATAACTCAATTATAATTAGAATATTCTTCGTAGTTACAATATTTCAACAGCCCCCCTTAACAAGAAGGGAATTCTACTCACATAACTCAATACAACATCATCAGGAGAGAGAGAGAGAGGGAAACAACATCATCAACATCTTGGACATTGACTGACATATCTACAAATCAATGGAAGTTTTTCTCATCATCAGTAACATCATCATTCACAACATGGATCTGGAATAACATCATCATCATCATCTTCATCAACATCAATTAGCATAACGCTAAGGAAACAACATCATCAACACCATCATTAACAACATGAGGTTAGTACAACATCATCATCAACAACACAAGGCTGATACAACATCATCAACAACAACACGAGAACGATACATCATCATCAACAACAACACGAGGTTGAAACAACAACATCATCATCAACAAAAACACGAGGTTGAAACAACAACATCATCAACACAAGGCTGAGATAATAACATCATCATCATATAGCAATAGAATGAGGAAGGTGCAACAACAAAATTTTGTGGTACTCTGACAGACCGTCCTTATCGTACCTTCGGTATCTGCCCAGGAATCATAAGATTCCCTAGGATATAAAATCCTAATGGAGCTACCACATGGTACTCTGACAGACCATCCTTACCGAAACTTCTGGATCTTCCCAAAAATCAAAAGATTCCCTAGGATATAAAATCCTAACGGAGCTACCACTACTCACCACAGCTGGCATATACATGCACATGTACTATGATAGACCGTCCTTATCGGACCTTCAGGATCTGTCTAGGGATGATCAATCCCCTAGGATATAAAATCCTAATGGAGCTACCCGCCATTGGTCAGGATATTATAGTATCATCAAAATCAATCCCCCTTTTGAGGGAGGTCCTTTCAGACTATACCAATCTTGTCTCTAAAGTATTCAAAATTTACATGAGACAAAGGCTTGGTCAACACATCTGCAACCTGCTCATTTGTTCCAACATATTGGATTTTTACAACTCCTCTCTACACCATATCACGAATGTAGTGATACCAGATTTCTACGTGCTTGGAATTATCATGGAACACTGGGTTCTCCATCATATTTATGCAACTCTGGTTATCACATAGAATCACGGTGGCTTCCATCTCCAAATCGAATAGAATTGTCAACAACTTTTGAAGCCATATGGATTCACAACTGACGAAACATGCTGCAATGTATTTTGCTTCTGGCGTGCTGAGAGAAATAATGGATTGCTTCCTACTCTGCCATGAAGTCATGGTTGACCCCATACTGAAACAAAATCATGAAGTGCTCTTTCTATCAGAAACACTTCCAGTCTAATCTGAATCAGTATAACCAATCAGTCCGAAGTCATGATCTCCAATATAACAGAGACCAAATTCCAACATACCCTTAAGGTATCTCATCGCATGTTTTGCAACAACAAGGTGAACACATCTAGCCTCTACCAGATATTGAATCAAGGTGTTCACAACAAAACATATATCTGGCCTGGTATTCATCAGATACATCAATGAACCAATAATCTATCTATACAAAGTAGCATCAACTAATTATGACGAAGTATCAACCAAGAGCTTCAACTTTATTTCCATGGGTGTGTTCATGGATTTGCATTCCAACATGTCAAACCTCTTCAATATTTCAACTACATACTTCCCTTGGTTAAGGAAGATATTCTCTGGGATCTGCCAAACTTTAAGACCTAATAAATAATGCATCAGGCCTAGGTATTTCATATCAAATTCTATAGCGAGCTTCTTCTTACAATACGTGATGAGATTTTCTTCTCCTGTTAAGAATAGGTCATCGACATAAAAAAACACTAGTTCATCATTCATAACCTTGAAGTAAAGGTTAGAATCAACTTTACTCTTGGTAAAGCCCAATCTCGTCAGGAAACTATCAATTCTTCAATACTAAGCTCCGGGAGCTTGCTTCAATCTGTACATAGCCTTCTTCAACATGCAGACATGAGTCTTTCTATCATCAATTTGTTAACGTCCTAACCCGCACATAGGTAGATCAATGTATTCGGATGTAATAAAGGTCAATATTAATAAGGCCTTTCAATAAAATAGAATAAGGCGGATTTAAGAAGACCTAATAGAATCTTCCGCTTCTAGAAGGATCTTCCTCTATATGCTTCTCCTAATAGACATATTTAGTATAAATAAGGGGCGAGGGTATGAGAACCCTAGCTTGAAGATTATTGTAATAGAGCGTTGCTCGACTGGAGGTTTCCCCCTTGAAGAGGCCTATGCACATTGCTTTCTGAGTCAAAGTGTTTTTTCTATTGCTATTCGTATATCATTTCTGTGTATTGTGAAGATTATGTTGGATATTTTACTATTATTCTGCCATTTCTAGCATTTTGTTTCTGTT
>ML799300.1:54930-67121 GCA_009831015.1 Picea engelmannii
TGTTCTGCATATTTTATATAACTGGTATCTTGCACAATTTGAAACCCTTGTGGTTGTTCTATATACACTTCTTCGTCAATAACACCATTTAAGAAAGTTGTTTTCACATCCATTTGGTGTAACTTCCACTTCATCTTGGCTGTAGGAGCTATGATGGTTCTGATATAAGTGTATCTAGCTACAGGAGAAAACGTCTCTTCATAATCAATGCCTTCCTTTTGAGAAAATCCATGAGCTACAAATCTTGCTTTATGTTTTTCAATACTTTTGTCTGCAACATGTTTTATCTTGTATATCCATTTGGAAGATACCACATCTTTGTTCTTTGGTCTGGGAACTATTTACCATACATCATTATTTATAATGGATTGGTATTCTTCTGTCATGGCATCCACCGATTCTTTCTTTTGAATGGATTCTTCAAAGCAAGTAGGTTTCTTTTCTATGAGATTACACATCAAGGCCATATAACTGGAAAATGGCTTAGGTTTCTTGCTTTGTCTCATGGTTCCTTATGAGGCACCATATTTCTATCCATATTGAATAAGTTCCCTTGCCCAAGATGGATTTCTCTTGTGAGAGATTATCATCTGGGGAGGTCTGTCTTTGACCTCAAATTGGCTCTAAGTTTCAACTATCAAACAATGTTTTGATGCTGTTTTATAACGACAAACTGTTCAGGAACTTCACTGCTATTTAGTTATGGTTACATAGGATTTTAGGTGCTCTAGCATGTAGTTTTAGTCACCAACATGTTAGCACATGCATACCATAAAATATGTAACACACATCTAGATGTTTACTACTGAAATAATGTTGTTCTAAACTCTAGCATACATGAAAATGAACACAAGTATTTTTGGTCAAGATGACCTTGGATAAAACTGCCCCGGGAAAACCATTTTGAAATTTAAGTCTATATATGTGGAGAAAAGAAGGTGGACTACAACAAGTACATGCAACAAATGAACCCGATACAATAACAACTTCTCTCAAGCTGCAACACAAGTCCAAGAATGAAATATGCGCCCTCCCCAAATGTTTCTCTATCCACTGAAATGAAGTGACCTTGCTCCCTAAAGCTCTGATAGAGAAACCATTGCACACAACTTTGAATATGTGAGCTACCTCTCCACTGAAACTATCCTCAAATAAATATGACCACTGCAAGACCTCCCTGCTATAGGTGCTCCCTCCTATAGAAACCAAAAATAAATGAGGGTCTAAGCCTCCAAGATACCTCCATGAAAGGAGGCACCCAAGCTTCCCTCAACCATAGACTCCATCCTCACCTCAATTCTCTCTCTCAAACTGTCCAAGTGAACCTCATGAGCCTCTCTTTTCCCTATGTGCCCCTCTTGAACCTCCATAAGGAAACCTAAAAGATGGATGGATGAGATCATCCCATCTCATCTCTAATCAAAGGTTGAGATCATACCATAATAATTTCACTCACAAACCCACTTTGGGTTAAGTTCCCTAAGTTCACTTTAAGTCTCCTAATTCATCCACAAAGTGAATTAATAGTCATTTTAGGCTAAAATGACCAAATTTCACTTTTGACTTATAACTCCTAAGTCAAAGTGAAATTAGACATAAAGTACAAGGCACATAGTACATAGTACTTCCCACTTGTGTTTAGAGGCTCATAAACACAAGGGGACCACTTCCCAAGGTAAAAAAATCTCAACACTCCCTCTTACCGAGGAAAGTGTTTCTCACCAAGCCCATCTTGTCTCTGAAGTAGACATGTTTTCCCCTTGGCAGGGCTTTGGTGAGAATGTCTACAATCTGCTTGTAAGTTGGTACATACTGTAATTGTATTACCCCTCTCTGAACCCAATCTCCGATGAAGTGATATATAATCTCAATATGCTTCAATCGGTCATGGAAAAATGGATACTCTCCTCATACTGAGCAACAAACTCAATCTCCTCTGCTGTCGCTGCAGTGTCATCCTGCTGCTTCTTTTTCTTCTTGGGACACTGTTCTGCGTAGTGACCCATATCTCCATAAGAAAAGCATCTCACTGTGCTCATGTCTCTCTCTTTCGCATCACCACTCTGCTGTGGTTTGGCCCCTCCCTTGGGACCCTGTTTAGCACCTCTGTCGATCTTCTTCTTGCCCTTAGTCCACAGAGAGAGGTCCTCATCACCCTCTGTAATCTATTGTTGTCTTAAGGAATATGAGGTGAGTCTCATCTTCTCCTGAATGAAATCATCCCAAAGTCCCTCCCAAGTAGGAATAACCTCTCGGGAAACAATGTCTCGAACAAATGGACCCCATGGTTTGGAAAATCTGTTTAAGGCTGTCCTCACAATAAATCCTAGGTCCACTATATCTACGACAACTGCAAGCTCTTCTCTGATATCAATGAATATACCAAGGAATGATGTAATTGACTCAGAATCGAGCATGTTAATGGTCCCACCCTGTCCTGTAGAACCATCTCCCGGTTCTGGTTTGAACTCTAGTAAATCTTGCTTAAATAATCCCATATCTCAAATGCATAGTCTTTACCAGTCAAATGTGGAATCACCTGGTCTCTCACCCCATCAAAAATAGTCCTTTTCACCTTGTTGTTCTTCTTCCTGAACTCTGCCACCAATGCGAGAGAAATGACAGGAGGAACAACAATGAGAACCTGAACTATATCCCATAGTTCAATATCCTCTAAGGAGAAAGTGATCCTGGTATTCCAATGGAACCAGGTTATAGCTCCATTTAGCCTATCCTTTTCTCGCATCTAGGACACCGACATGGTTTTCCAATATATCTCACAATGATGCTAAAACAACACAAGAGTATTGCCTCACTCCTATCAACACAGGTGTGAAAAGAGGCAGTAACACCACAACCTCACTCCTAGCAAATATCTGTGAAAAGAGGTTGTAAAATACAACCTCACTCCTTTCCACACAGGTGTGAAAAGAGGTTGTCTAGAAGTGTCCAATATCATCCCTGAACTATCCAACAAATCTTCCCACAAGTTGTCCACAAACTCTGCCAACAAGCTGTCCAAAAATCTGCCCTGAACTGTCCAACAAACACTAATCGAGAGGTACCTTCAAATCTTATTTTTTGTCAATGTTTTGGACTGTAAACTTGCTTTCCAAAAACATCTATCTGATTTTTACCCCTAAAAAGTTACCCACAAATTTCTCAAAAATCAACAAGTCTAAGCCACTAAGGGCTCTCATACCATGTAGAAAATTTGAGGTACTATTAGGCTGCCAAAATAGGTCTGTCCTTGACTTGTTATTTGGCTCTAAGTTCACATTCTCAAAACTGTCTGCTTGCTATCTTTTAGGACAAAAAATTGTTTAGTAACTTTCTGTTGATAATTTTAGGTGTTTAAGTGTTCTTTGAGGTGCCTTGCAAGTGTTTTTATACCCCAATGTTAGCACATGAAATATACTCAAAACATATAACACTCCTCATGATATGTAAAACTCTAACAAGCTATTATAAACTCTAAGCATGCATGAAATGAACACAAGTATTTTTGGTCAACATGACCCTGGATAAAACCCCCCTGGGGAAAACCAATTTGGAATGAAAGTATATATAATGATGATCTAAATCATGAGATACAAAAAGTAATACAATACAAAGGAACCTATATACATAGCAAGCTCCTCTTGAGCCTTGCCAAAGGATCCAATGAGATATGCGCCCAAGCTTAGTGCACCCTCTCCCTTTGTTGCTCTGTCCACTGAAGTGAAGCGCCCTCCTTCCTCTTTGACCCAATGAAGAAACCCCACCATAGAAATCTTCTCTTGTGTGTTTCCTCTCCACTAAAACAATCAGATATGACTTCCTCCAAGTATAGATTCTCCCTGCAAGCTGTGCACCCACCTCCTATGGTGCGCCCTCCTCCAAGTAAGTGTGATCACCACAAATAATATGGGCCCTGAGCCTCCATGAGACCTCCATGAATGGAGGATCCCAATATCTCCTCTCCCAATGCTTCCATTCCCATCCTCTTTCCCTTCTCCAAACTCTCTTGGTGAACATACGAGTGAATGAGCCTGCAAATTCCCTATGCGCCCTCTTTATGGAAAACATAAGGAAACCTAGAAATGGATGGATGAGATCTTCCCATCCCATTTCTAATAAAAGGTTTAGATATTCCCAAAATAATCTCAACTAAAAACCCACTTTGGCTTAGTCTCCTTATTTCTCTTTATGTCCCTCAATTCACCCACAAAGTGAATTAATAGTCACTTTTGACTTAAGTGACATATTTCACTTTTGAATTAAATCTCCTAAGTCAAAGTGAAATTAGAACCATAAAGTAAAGCGATGAGGGAAATAGTCTCCCCCTTTGTGTTTAGATACTCACAAACACAAGGGGACCACTTTCCAAGGTACCCAAATCTCAACATTCTTGATATTCTATCATATCACGATCTTCTGGAATCTCATCACCAGGGGTAACTGTAACTTCCTTCAGTGGTTCTGCAACTCTGGGAGCTACAATTTCTTCTTCATATACTTCTTCAAGATGGCATATTCTTGATTTATTGAGTGCTACATCTTCATCGAAGGTTACATCTTTGCTCATCTCAATATGGCGGTAACCTGGTATGTAAATTTTGAAGGCCTTAGAGGCCTCACAATGTCCAAGAAATATTCCCTCCATTCATGAAGGGTCCAACTTAGTTCTCCTTTCTTTTGGAATGTGTACAAACACTGGAAAACCAAATATTTTGATATGGCTTACTTCTAGCTTCTTTCCAGAGAACATTTCTTCGGGGGTTTTGAATCCAAGTGCACTATGGGATAATCTGTTTTGGACATAAATTGTTGTTCTTGCTGCTTCAGGCCATAAGTGAATTTGAAGATCTTGATCGTGGATCGTAGTCTTCACATCTTCCATTATTGTTCTATTCTTTCCTTCTGCTACACCATTTTGCCGAGGATTATACAAAGTGGTGAGCTCCCTATTAATCCCAACATCTCTGCAAAATCTTACAAATTATTTTGAGGTGTATTCTCCTCCATTATCTAACCTGAGTATCTTGATTTTTCTTTCGGAGAGATTTTCTATCAAGGCTTTGACTTCCTTGAATTTTCCAAATAATTAATCTTTTGATTTCAATAAATAAGCCCAAGTCTTGTGAGAATAATCATCAATAAATGACACATAGTATACATACCCACTTATAGAGGTTTATGGCATTGGACCACATACATATGAGTGGATGAGCTCCAAGATTCCTTCTGCTTTACTGTTTCTCTTTGGGAAATGATTCTTTATGTTCTTTCCTTGTGCACATCCCTTGCACACACCTTCATGATCAAGCTTGAATTCTGGTAGACCTGTAACTACCTTGCTTACATATGGTAAGTATTTGTAGTTGATGTGAGCTAGTATTCTATGCAAAATTTCACATGGACTCTCAGTGGAGTGAGTCAAGGCTGCATCTGAGTGACCTTTTAATTTATACAAGCCACCTTCTTCTATTCCAATAACAATTGCATCTTCTACGTTTTTTCCTTTAGGCCACATAAGAACTTCACCATCTATAAATGAAATCCAAAAACCTTTCTTATCTAAAGTTTAGATAGAAAGTAATTTCTTTGTCAAACCTGGTACATATAATACATCCTTCATTCTCATCGGAGTCCCTGAATCAAGTTTGTGGGTGGATTCTCCCACTCCTTTGATAGGGTACTTGAAATCATCTTTGAGTGTTACTTTCTGGGGAAAGTTATTTTCTGTAAGGCTAGAGAGAATGTCTCTCTAACCTATCATGTTCTTAGAGGCACCATTGTCTATGTGCCAAGTATCCTCTCCAGGTGTCATAAATCATAAGAGGGAGGAAAATAAAACATAATCTTCAATTTCTTCTTTAAATAACTTCGTGGGTGGCTCATCATCTTCGACTGCATGGGCATGATGTCTTTTGTGATTTCTCTTCTTGTATTCTTCTCTTCTGGTAGGACAATTCTTAGAAATGTGTTCCATCTTATCAAAATGATAACATTGATAAGAGGAGAAATATTTTTCTCTTCTTTGACCCTTCTAATATTTCTGGAATCTCCTTGGAGGATGAGATTCTTTATGAAAGTGGATGAATATATTTGGGGATTGAGATTCCTTATGGAGGCGGGTCTCCTTTTGGAAATGAGACCTTTTCTTTCCTCCTTTAACATGAGCATATAGGGCTTGGTATTCATCCCTTAATAGTAGTGCTTCTTAGTTGGCTACTCTTGCTTCATCTTTAACACATTCTTCCCAAAGACTGTCAAATTGGAGTTTCTCCTTTCTGGAACAGATAGTTTGGATGAAGGCATCCCAAAGCCTTGTGAGACCATTAAGAGTTTTCATGATGAGTTCATGTTCATTCAAGTTGTCTCCAATTGCTTCTAGCTATTCTTTGAAATGAGTAACCCTAGAGAAATAGTCTTGGATTGTTTCTCCTTTCTGCATATTTGTATTCTTGAGTTGGGTTCTCAAGTTCATCTTTCGGTTGATGTTCTTTCCTTCATACATTCTGGTTAGGGCATCAAAAATATATTTTGGAGTATTCTTGGAAGACACTTGAGGGATCAAATGATATTTAATTGAGTCTGCAATTATCCTTTTGGCCCTAACCATATCTTTCTTATATTTTTCTTTGGTTGCATCTTCTTTAGGTTCAGGTACATTTTCTTTTATGAATTTTGCAGGGTCAATCTCTTCAAGAATGAGTGCAATCTTGTACTTCCAGGCATGAAAGTTTTCCACACCTTCTAACTTGTCAACAAGCTTGGTGCTTGCAGACATCTTGATATGGAGCTGAGAAAATGACCAAAAATTGAAAGTGATCATAAAGTGAATTTGATCTTACCAAAAGATTCACTGGGCTAAGGCGAGTAGGCTGGAGCTATTTGTTTTTAGAAAATCGAAATTTTACCCCTTGAAACTGGACCTGCACAAATATGGAGTGGTACTTTTGGTACTGGTTCTGGTTTCCTGGTTTTCTGGTTTTCTGGTACCAGTCAAAACTAGGGTTTCACTTTCTGAAGGCTCTGGTCACTAAAAGGGCGCTCTCAAGCTTCCAAGTGATGCGCTAGGCTAGGGCACACTTCCCTAGATGTTTTTTAGGCAGAATTTTTTTTCCAATAAAAAACCCTAATTTTCTTGTATGACTACAATGGCGTTTTTGGTCACCCAGTGAAAGGTGCTCTATTCAATTCAACTCTGATACCATGTTAAATTTAGAGATGCTATTAAGTTCTTTTCAATTTACTAGACAATAATAGCATAAGCAAGATCACTGAAAGAAACACAATCACAAGGTACACACATTTTATTTCGGGAAACCATCACGGGGGAGAAAACCCAGCAAAAACTTCCTCAATAATAGATTGCCAATACAATTCCAAGACTAAAGACCAAAAAACTAAAGAATATCCAAGATTGAGCATGCACCTTTCTCTTCTTCTTCTTGTGATTGTAACTACCTCCAAAACTTGTGCACTAGATGAGTGACCGAGTGAGTGAGTGAATGATGCACCTTCCTCTCTTATTTATACTAGTTGAGGGGTGCTAGGGTTATGTCTCTTCATCAAGCAGGACCGACTTCTTCCAATAGTGGTTAAAACCACTTTAATAAACCCTAGGGTCTGACTTCTCAATTACCACCATATGAGTATGGTTTGACAAATCCAAAAGAGGGGATTTGGTCATACATAAGTCCCGACATCATCAATCCAAAAAAGGGGATTTGATCTAAAAAATAATAACTCAATTATAATTAGAATATTCTTCGCAGTTACAATATTTCAACAATATACACAGGGGATTTCATAACCTCTTGTAGTAGTTTTTTGAAAGGTCCTCTCCCATAGTCTATCCTTGCTTGAATGCTCTTAGTTTATATCTTAGGTTAGAGTCTTTTTCTTTGACAAGAAATAAGATTAAGTTAGGATACCTTCATTTTGATTCTAACATACTTGAAACCACTTACACCATTTGAACATGTAGTATTGTTGTTTGATCATTTTGTTTACCTAATTGATTACTTTGGTTACTTTAGCTTTTGATAGATTATTTACCTTTTATGAGAGATATTTACACCTAGGAATCATTGCATCCCTAAGAAGGCTCTCTCATAGACTATGTGTCCTATCTCCCTTGAGTATTCTTGGTTGTCTTATATCCTACTCAATGAGTTAGAGCCAATCATTCTAGCCTTTTATCAGACTCATTATCCTCAAATTTGGGAAATTCATCTTCTTTGGATTGCAAACCCACATCTCCTTTGAGGAAATCTAGATCAAATGTTCCCAAGGTTAGTCCCCTTTTGATTAGTTTATCATCACCTAACTCGAGTACAACATCAATTCTCACCATGGTGAGAACTAATCTCAACTTTACTCAAGTATATACACAAACCCAACTTGCCCTACCTTATATGGTAGGGTTGCATCTCCCAGATTTCACAAAGTTGATTAACAATCCGATTACGCATAAAGTGACTTGGCTTACTATTCCAACTAAGCTACGCTCGGACATCCCTAAATTTGAGGGCCATGCTAGAGATGACCCATCCAATCACATAATGTTATTAACCTTTAGTGCTCATCCAATAACATCATAGATAAATTGATTAGATTGAGGTTGTTTCAATGCACTCTCATGGATACCAACACCAAATGGTACATTGATCAACCAACCCATTCTCATAACACCTTTGAGTCCATAGCCAATGTGTTCTTATTTTCAACTTTCAGTTCACCATGATTTAGGCATTGAGATTCTCACCATTTTTTGTTAAACTAATGCCACCCATTTAATGGACCATATCCATGACTGACATAGATGACATGTCTTGTGTAAAGATGATATCAATCATACATTCCTTATGGACTAGTTTTTGAAATCATTACTTCTTTCCATTGCCATAGACGTGGCCATGATAATGCCCAAGAATTAGGAGGAAGCCATTCAAAAGGAACAACAATATGACTTGATCTATGCCCAATCTAGAATTTGTATACCATGCTTCCTGATGCCCCTTTCTCTTGATCAAGTGAGTTGTTAACTCTGGGGGCATCCCATGCCACTGATGGTCTTATTGGGTCTATGTTGCATAATACTCCATAAAATTATCCACTTGGAGATAATGTGCATGGTACCACACTTAGTAGAGTTAGTACTTCGTCCCCCCCTCCCATTGTGGGGTGTCCCCCAACGTCCTATAGTTATCCTAACCCTCCACCTAATTCTTCTCATTCTTTGTCTCAAGTGGGAACTATCACTTCATATTCATCCACCCTGTATGTTGGGTATGTGTTATATTCTTTGCATGAGTAGTAGTGTCTACGTTGCACCGGGTGCACAGGGGGGTTTGAGGGGGGGTGCAGGGGCAACACCCCTAAGAATTTTTTTTCCTTGGGAAATGTGTCACATTTTTACCTCGATTTTTGTATTGATTGTTGGGTGGTTTTTCAGCACATGGTTTTTGCCGATGGTTTTCTATTTCTGGTTAAGGAATTAGGGTTGTCGACTAATCCAGGTCATTGGGTTAGGGTTTTGGATACCGCTGGATTTTATATGTATATTGTATTGTAAACAATGTAACACTATGAATGAATATATAATATGTTGGTTTTCCCGGTTTGGGTTTCTAGGGGAAAAATCTCTGTATAATGTTTGTATTTTCCATTGTATCTTTTTTCTTATTTTATTGAAAATATGTTTGCAGTAAATATTGTACAAGGTTAAAATATACATTTGGTATCAAATCTTTGTTGGCTTCAGGGGGACGCCTTTGTGGTCAAGGGTTTGGCTCGGGACTGTGATAAGCCTTGTTACAGTGGGAGATCTGTGGTATTTATTTTTCAGGTGAAAATAAATGGTGAGCAATTAAAAAATGGAGATTGAGAAGTTTAATGGGAATTTTTTTGAGTTGTGGAAGCTCAATATGGAAGATCTGTTGGTGGACAGAGATCAATGGATCACAGTGGATCCAGGTACTGCACCTACATGAACTTCAATGACTGGAAAAAGTTGGATCAGAAGGAAAAGAGTACAATCTGACCGTGTCTCTCAAATTCAGTGTTACTGAATGTGTCAGAGGAAGCTACAACAAAGGATTTATGGGATAAGTTGGGGAAGTTGTATCAGACTAAATCACTAGTAAATAAACTATTCCCGGGAAAGAAGTTTTATAATCCGAGGACGAGATATGGAGACTTGGTGGCAACGAATTTGAATGATTTCAATACTGTGGTACGTAAGTTAGTATCTGTTAATATTAAAATTTTAGATGAAGATAAGTGTATTAGTTTACTGTGTTCTTTACCAGAATCATGGGATAGGCTGGTTGTGGCCATAGGTAGTAATACAACTACCTTGAAGTTTGATGAAGTGGTCTCATCCTTGTTGTCAGAGGAGATGAGATTAAAGAACATGGAAGGTCAGAGCCCAAACACGTTATTTGCAAGAGGATGTTCCTAGGAAAGAAATAGATACAAGTTCTCAAGTGGGAGATCTAAGTCTAAGGGTAGATCTAAATCTCCTGAAAATTTTGTAAAGGTGTGTTGGAGATGTGGAAAAGAAGGGCAATACAAGAAGCAATGTAGATCCAAATTTTAGAAAAAGAAGGGATCTGAAGAATCTCCTTCTACAGAAGAAAAGACCTCCAAGGAAGAAGAAGGGGATGCGTACTTGGATTTTTCTACACACATGCAGATCATGAGGCATGGTTGGTTGACTGAGGTGCATCCTTTCATATGAGTCCCCACAGGGAGTGGTTTTATGAATATGAAAGGTATGATGGAGGTAATGTTTTCCTAGGTGATGACTCGATAACCAAAATCATAGGTAGAGGAAAATTCAAGTTGAGGCTCATATATGGAAGGATTAGAACACTACCTGGTGTTCGACACATCCTAGGATTGGACAAATTTTTTATTTCTGTAAACAAAATGGATGATGTAGGGGTAAGACAATATTTGAAAAGGAAACCTGCAGGATGGTTCGAGGAGCAATGGTGTTGTTGAAGGGAGTTTTGTTTGGAACTCTATAGAAGCTACAAGGAAGCATTATTAATGATGGGTGTAATAGTTCCACTATTCCCGATATTGGAGTTGAAGATTAAAGAACTCCTACAATATCTGGAGAAAAGGTTATGATGTGGCATCAAAGACTGGGGAATATTAGAGAGAAGGGTCTTCGACTACTACACGATAAAGGTATGGTTGAAGATATGTCTAACTTCTATCTGGATTTTTATTTCTGTGAACATTGTGTATATGGGAAGCAGAATCAGGTAAGATTCCCCTCTGGTGCAATGAGGGCATAAGGAATTTTACAACTAGTTCATAGTGATGGTTTTGGACCTGTCTCGGCCCCATCGTTGGGAAAATCTATTTACTATGTCTCATTTATAGATGAATTATCGAGGAATACTTGTATATATTTCCTCAGGAATAAATCTGAAGTCTTTGACAAATTTAAAGAGTTTAAGGCTCTCGTTGAGAATGAAATAGAGAAAATAATTAAGGCATCGAGGATAGATAAAGGCAGAGAGTTCTGCGGGAATGGATTTGAAGAATTCTGTAAGAAGTGCGGTATAGAAAGGCAAAATACTACTCCATATACACTTCAATAGAATGGAGTTTCAGAAAGGATGAGCAGGACGCTGATGGAAAAAGAAAGGTGCATGCTCAGTGGTGTCGGGCTAGGACAATAATTCTAGGTAGAGGTAGTGGGTACTGCATGTTACCTAGTCAATAGATCACCCTCATCAGCGTTGGATGACAAGACTCCACAATAGGTATGGACTGGTAAGAAGCATTCTCTCACACATCTCAAGGTATTTGGTTGTGATGCATATGTTCATGTTCCAAAGGAAAACATGATTAAGCTAGATAGGAAGGATGAAAAGTGTATCTTTATTGGATATAAATATGGTCTCAAAGGTTATAAGCTTTGGAACCCAGAAACTAAGAAGGTAGTGTATATCCGAGATGTGGTATTTAGAGAAACGAAGGATGTTTTTAAACATGAAGTCCTACCAAGTAAGGAAGAACCAGAGAAAATAGAGTCCGATTTAAAGGATGATGAATCAGACTCTACAAAAGAACAGGAATCAGAAGAAGAAGATCCTTATAATCCAATATTGAGGAGATCGGTTCGAGAAAGAAGGCCATTGGAAAGGTATACTCCATCTGATTTTCGTTCAAATTTT
>ML799300.1:67464-78489 GCA_009831015.1 Picea engelmannii
GTTGCATTTGATTTTGAATTTAAATAGATGGATGTGAAGAAAACATTCCTACATGGGGATTTGGCAGAAGAAATCTATATGAAGCAACCAAAATGATTTTTGTGAAGGGAAAGAAGGAGTTGGTATGCAAGCTGAAAAAGTCCCTGTATGGTTTAAAAAAATAACCAAGGATGTGGTATCAAAGATTTGATAGTTATATGTTGGGACTTGGTTTCACAAGAAGCAATGAGGATCATTGTGTGTATTTTAAATTAATTGGTGATCATTTCATTTATTTGGTCTTGTATGTGGATGACATGTTGCTGATAAGAAACAACAAGGAGATTATCCAGTATGTGAAAACTCAACTGTCCTCTAAATTTGACATGAAGGATCTCGGTGCTTCAAATTTCATTTTGGGCATGGAAATTAAAAAAGATAGGAAAAAGAGGGAACTCTGGTTAAATCATAGAAAATATGTCAAGACAATATTGCAGAGGTTTAATATGCAGGAATGAAAACCAGTCAAGGTTTCTATTCCTTTTGGTATAAAGTTATTTGCGGATCAGTATCCCAAGAGACATGAAGAGGAGGAGGACATGTATTGTGTTCCATATGCGAGTGCAATTTGCAGTTTGATGTATGCAATGGTCTGTACTAGATCCGACATTGCACATGCAGAGGGATTTTTGAGCAGGTATATGTCAAAACAAGGGAAGGATCATTGGACAACAATAAAAAGGGTTTTTAGGTATTTGCGTGGAACTGCTAGCTATGTATTGTGCTACCAAGGAAGACTGTGATTGGATAGAGTGTTTGATATACATGGCTTTGTGGATGCAAACTGGGCTAGAGATCTGGATGATAGGATATCTACAAGTGGGTATGTGTTTAACTTATTTGGAGGAGCAATAAGTCAGATGAGCAAAAGACAGGTTCTAGTGGCACTTTCAACTACAAAAGTTGAATACATGGCAGCCACTCATGCAAGTAAGGAACCAATATGGTTACAAATATTGTGTTTATGTATTGGGTTGGTACAATAAGCTATAAGGATAAATTTTGACAGTTAAAGTGCAATTTTTCTGGAGAAGAGCGCGACTTATCATTCAAAGACAAAGCATATTGATATTCAATATCACTTTGTGAGAGACATGGTTGAAGAAAATAAAGTGTTGTTGATGAAGGTGGACACTTTGAAGAATGCTGCAGATTCATGAACAACAATTTTTTTGGCGAAGAACCCGACTTATCATTCAAAGACAAAGCATATTGATATTCAATATCACTTTGTGAGAGACATGGTTGAAGAAAATAAAGTGTTGTTGATGAAGCTGGACACTTTGTAGAATGTTGCAGATTCATGAACAAAATTTGTGAGCACTAAGAAGTTCTCTCGGTGTAGAGGATCCATGGGCATTGATGCCCTGGATTGTTGACTATGTAACATTGTAACCCCTTGTATGCAATTAAAACAACAAGTGAGAGAATGTTGGGTATGTGTTATATTCTTTGCACGAGTATTAGTGTCTACATTGCGTCAGGCGCGCATGGGGGTTTGGGGGGGGAGGGGGGGTTGTGCAGGGGCAATGCCCTCGATAATTTTTTGCCTCAGGAAACATGTCACATTTTTTCCTCGATTTTCATGTCCATTGTTGGGCGGTTTTTCAACACATGGTTTTGTCGATGGTTTTCTATTTTTGGTTCAGGAATTAGGGTTGTTGACTAATCCAGGTCATTGGGTTAGGTTTTTGGATGCTGCTGGATCCTATATGTATATTTTATTGTAAACAATGTAACACTATGAATGAATATAGAATATGATGGTTTTCCCAGTTTGGGTTTCCAGGGGAAAATCCTCTATGTAATGTTTGTATTTTCCATTGTATCTTTTCTGTTCTTTTATTGAAAATCTATTTGTAGTAACTATTGTACAAGGTTAAAATATACATTGCACACCATCATGTGCATGGTCATGCTTGTACTAGTTCTTCTTGTAGTGGAGCAACCATGAAGCCAAACTATCCTTTCCCTGGCCATTTGCCAACAACTTAAATTCCTCTAGTCATGATAGCCCAACCTCTCATTAATGTTGGTCAAAACCCACAAAATCTTCAAGGTGATGTATATGCTTAGAAAAATGTACCTAATCCCCCCAATCATAATAATAATAATAAAATCAATAATGAGAAGAATATACAAAATGAGCAATGGAAAAACCAAGGGACCCAGAATTCACAACCCAATAATAATGTTGGATGTAACCTAAATACCACAAATTAGGGTCAAGGTAACAATCCCCAACTAAAATAGGAGAAGAACCCTCAACTTCGAACAAGTCACCCTTGCTCTATTTGGGGTGTCTATGAACACTACACCCATGATTGTTACATGAATTTCTTCGATTAAAAGAGGTAGTTGAAAGCTTGAGAAACATCCAATAAACCTAGTACTCAACCTATCCCTCCTTCATACTTGCAACCAATTATGTTTTGAAACCTTTTTCTGAGACAAGGATATGTATACACTCACGAAACTACTTATTTTTTTCAACCTACCAATTCCAATTCTTCTGGAGATGGTACTTTCCAAATATTGTACATGGATTTGACCAATTAATCTAACAATCTAATCTCGTCAGTATGGCATGGCCCTTGAATCATCATCTATTGAGCCAAGTGACCCCACACTGGCTACTAATGGAAATTTTGAGATTCCCTAGTCTAGTGTTTATCTCTTCCCCAAAGTGCCAAAGGTTCTTGTATTTCATAATGCTCCCAACCCTCATGCATGAGCTACCCATAAATACAATACAATTGATGACCTATCCTATTCTCTTGCTTCCATGTCATCATTAAATTCCCTCCAGAATTTCCCTATGAAATAAAAGGCTTTGCGATATGCATTGGGTGCGATCAACGCTTCAAATGATTGGATGATTGTTTTTTATAGCAACAAGGATAAATCTCGTCTTCCCCCTTTTGTTGCCTTTCAAATTATCCTCATGATAAAGAATGTTGTTATTAATTATTGCATTATCGATAAGGGTGTATCCACATGTATGATGTCTTCTCATGTTTGGAAGAAATTAGGCTCCATAGAGCTTATTCCATCTATAATTACCCTTCGCATGTATGATGGTCGACCCTCCCAACCAAAATGGTTGCATCAAAACTGTCCCATCTAGTTAGCTAGAAAATAAATGCTTCTTGATGTTGAGGTTGTAGATTCCCACTTAGACTATAACATTATTTTGGGTCATATTTTTATGTATGTCATGATGGAAAATTTCTCTTTGGTTTTACATATAATGAGTTTCCCGCATAATGGGAAAGTTTTTACCATCGATCGACTTACTTACTATGATCCTAAAGCTCAACCAAATCCTGATAGCATTGCAAATTTTGTGGATGGGAGGCAATCTATTTCCTCTTTTTTTGATGTTAGTCCTAGAGTCTTCAAAGATTCTACATTGCTTGGTGCATATTGGTCTTCCACTAGTAATCACCTTCTTGAGATAATCAATGTGTGCAAGGTGACAACATTCCAACAAACCATGACCTCAACACCCTTGTCGTCTAAGGCCTCTTCCACACAACATTCTACTAAGCCCAAATCTTATTTATCCTCAACATCATCATGGGCAGGGAATCCCCCACAAAAGAATCCCTTTGTTCAAGGGCCTTTTTTATTCCCCCCTCTAGAAATTTTAAGCATCCCTGTGATGGATACCTTATATTTTACCAATCTTACCTTAGGTATCCTAGTATGGTATCTATATCTTCGAACCCCTCCTGTGCCTTCAATGCCAATTTCTCATTTGGTATTGACACGTGTTTAGCCTACAAGTAATACCCCTATGTCTTCCATGGAATCAACACAAGCCCAATCAACCACTACCAAGTTTGGGAAAGGAGTTTCCATATGGGGGAAATGTAAGAATATTGGGGGCAATTCTAACTCTATACATGTTATGTCCTCCCAAACCACTACACCTAGATTCATTCCCCCATGTGCTTTATGTGAGCTCACTATCCACACAAACAATAATTATCCAACAATCTAAGAATTATGGATCTTTTTAATGTAAATGATTTAGAATCTAATCCATCCAGTAATGTAGTGCAAATTTGTCTTCTCAAATCATTGACTAAGCATATTAAGTACTTACTCATGAATCATCCCTATGCTTTGTGTGATACCTATGGGGACTATTCTCATTGTTGTCTCAAGATAATTCAATTTGGAGATTCACTTGCCATAGTTTGTCATTTTGATTATGATCTCAAGGATAATCCAAACCCAATAATGTACGATGTCTCCCTTCGATGTCAAAGGTTTTTTTTAATAATGAGGGTAAATTGGTTGTCAATATCGGTCCTCCTCCTATCATAACTAATGAGAATAACATAAACATCCTTTACCTTTAAACTTCCATGGGATCGATATCTTTTGGAAACTTTCATTTTCATTAGATGTACATCAGAGCACCTCTTTGGAATACAATTTTCCCTTGGTTTCAACATCGATGGAGCCCCCATTGGATAGTTCCACATCTTCCTCTATATAATTATTATATGTGAGGCAATCCTCTCATTCATACGACAATGACAAAGGGTTCACTATCCCATCTTCTACTACCACAATGAGACCATATAATGCTGACTCTAGTACCCCTATATTTCATTTCGATGAAGAAATCCTAGAGTCCCTTACCGCATTAGATTATTATTGGGATGATATGCATCATCATTCCTATTTTTAACCCTAGTAGATGAGTCCTTTTCACCAATATGCTATGGAAACAAAAGACTTTTCCCCATGGAAAAATATATCAATTAAGGAATCCCATCCATGTACCTGATGCATTTGATGAGGAGAATTTGACCAATATTTCACCTACCATTAAGGTGGATATATCGGTTACACATGGTGTTTTCGAAAACATCCTTCTTGGGGAAAATTGTCTCCTAAAGAGGTTGTTGCTTATAAATCCATTTTCCAAGAATTTCATGATGTCTTTGCCTAGTTGTACTTAGAGGATGATTGAACTTGATCCTGTCATTGTTGAACATCACATTGATACATGGATGGATGCCTTTCATGTCCATTAGAAACAATGACGTATTCACCTCATCAAGGCCCCTTCCATTAAATACAAAATTGATGAACTTAGTCAGGTGAGATTCATTTACCCCATTGCATACACTTCAAGGGTCTCTAACCCTATACTAGTTGCGAAGGAACAAGGCACCATTCATGTTTGTATGAAATTTTGTGATCTAAATTGGGCTTGTGCTAAGAACAATTACCAAACATCATTGATCAACCAAATTATCGATGCATGTGGTGGCCACGATATCCTTTCCTTCAAGGATGGATTCTTTAGATATAATCAGATATGAATGCAACATCAAGATGGATATAAAATTTCCTTTACAACTCCTTAGGGGAAATTTTTGTACAAGTTTATGCCCTTTGGATTAAAGAATGGTGGAGCCACTATTTAGCATGTCATGTCTTATTGATTTCATGACCTATTTCACATTACCTTAGCCTATCTCAACGATCTCATCATCAGTTTGAAGAAATAGTCACAATGCTGGGAGGACTTGCATACTATCTTCCTTAGGTGTTGAAAGTATAATATATGCTTAAACCCTCTTAAGTGTGTCTTTTGCGTGCCTACTAGTTGGTTATTGGGATTCATTGTTTCCAAAACCAACAATCATGTAGACCCCTTGAAAGTGCATGCCATCAATGAGATACCCCTACCTTGTAATCTATGCCAATTGTAGAACCTTTAAGGGAAAGCCAATTTCTTGCATTGGTTTGTCCAAGACTATGCCACCACCACTAATGGTTTTCTTTGGTTTTTATGATCAAACATACCCTTTGCATGGGACGACAAGGCCCAAAAATCTTTCAATACATTAAATCATGCACTTAGTTCAACATATTTAATTAGTTTGCTTGAATTCAATAATGATTTTCTCCTTTACATTTCCACCTCACCCTTCGCTATCGTTGGAGTGTGAGTTTAGGATGGGCTTGATGGACACGTGCATGCCATCTATTATGTGAATTAAAACATGTTTGGACCCTCTTTGTCCTATACCCATGTGGATAAATTGGCCTTAATGGTTGTTTTCTCCACCCATAAGTTACGTCATTACATTTTGATGTGAAAAACCACAATTGTGACCAATTCCAACCCAATTTCCTTTCTATTGGATCAACGGGTTATCAATGGCAAGTATAGTTGGTGGATCGTTATCCTTCAAGATTTTGACTTTGATTTTTTTGTGACCAAGAGTAGGAAAGGCTTATACCTCATCTAGTTCATTTCTAACCTTTCAATGGACACATCAGACCCACCATTGAATGAAGACCTTTTGGACAAACATGTGTTTTCTATATCCATGGATGATCCTTGGTATGGAAACATTTTAGTCTATTTGAAAACCCATAAATTTGGTCCTCATTTATTCCATGATGATTGACGATGTATTCACCATTAGGGTCCACGTTATCTACTCATTGGCTACAAACTTTATCATAGTGGATTTGATACCTTGTTGCATCATTGTCTCACTCATGATGAGGTGGAACATGTCTTAAATGCCTGCTATAACAGTTCTTAATGTGGTCACCTTTATGAGGTGGCTAATACCCAAAAGAGTTTCCACACAAGGTATTTTTGGCTTAATTTGTTTATATATTGTATTAAGGTAGAATTTCCCTGACTATCAACTTTATGCCCCTAAGGCACGATCTCCTCCAACTCCGTTGCACCCTATCATCACCACATGTCCTTTTGGAAAATGGGTTATTTATTTCATGGAGTGTAACCGTCCTTCTGGTAGCAGTTTTTTCCCTTGACCAAGTTTTGAGGAAACATTGGTCGTGTTTGACCATTTTTGGGACTTCGATACGCTGGTCGAAGATGGAGTGCCCAAGTGGAGCTGAGATTGCGATATCTCACTTGTTTTGCGGGATTTTTGGGATTTTAGGGTTTTTGTAACAGGTATGCGATGTCATCCCATGGGTTTACCAATGTTTAGGCCTTTTTGTAATGTATAAATAAGTATATAGGACTTAGAGCGAGGTCTGTCAAAGTTGGCTTCGTGCGAGAATGTGTAAAGGTTGCTAAGTGTGAAGAACAATTGTTGGGTTTTTGTGCATACTGTGTGTTGAGACTTACAGAGATAAGTGCAAGTGATTGTAAGAGGCTTTGTGCACAGACTGTGTAAGGTTGTGTGCTATCAAGAAGTTGGCTCTGTGCCTTGACCTGATTTTGAGGAAGGTGGATCTAGTGCCCTGCGCACAGATCACCTATCCACTACGGGGTTGGGCTCTGTGGTTGTGTGCATAGGAGCAGGTGAATGTAAGAGATTGAAGCAGACTAATAAAGAAGAAGAAAAAGATTGGTGGATGTATCCCCACACTAGGGTGAACCACATATATCTTGTGTTCTGATGTGCTTTGTGCGATGTTGTTCATGTTGTTTATGTGTTTATCTGCTTAGTGCACTGATCTTGATGTATGATAGCTAGATCTATGGATGCTTAGTGATTTATGTAGGATGAATGATAGATATGAGCTAATGCTATGTGCTAAGAGGTTTTTAAGGGTTTGATCTTGAATATTACTGTGCTGATCTGTAATAAGGGTTAATTTGCGATGTACATGAGAATCATAACCTAATGCATATTGTTGGCTAAGTGCTTTGTTAAGTGTTATAATTATAGATCTGTGTCCCAGCTTGGTTGTAGACACTTGAGTCCTGCAACCCCCCCTGCCTCTACCTCGGGTGAGAATTCATCTGCTTCACAGGTGTTTCCAAAAAGGTCGGTAGTTAGGGTTTTGTTGGTGCGCTATTGAAGCCTTGAACCCTGGGTCTGCCCCTGTGCCAACAAATGGTTTTGTTGTCGGGACATGAAACTGTGATTGCTGGGAATTGAAGAAAAGAGAAAGCTTTGTGCGTAGATCTGTTGCTGTATTGCACAATATTTTACTTGACTGCGAAGCTCTGTGATAAGAAAGAAACCGGATCTGAAAGAAAGAGGTAAGATATTAAAGCTTTGTGCTCTGGGAAAGGTAAGATAAGTGGACATATTTGCTTCAAAAATATGAATCTAGGTATGTTTGATAGATTTTGGTATAACCTGAATGTTAGGGCACAGTTAGAAGAAAGAGTTGACCTGAATAAATTTGATAGAAATAGTGAGAAATATGTTATTCCTATGCATAAAAATATTTTTTGGACTAATAAGTGGATGCAAGAACCTAGAAAGAACTTTTGCAAATTGTAGGTCCAACAATGTGATCCCAACGCGCAGTACAGGAAAGGCTGGGGATCATTTAAAAGAAAGAGAGGATTGACACTGTGTTATAATTGTAGAAGACCATGCCATCTTGCTAAGGAATGCCCTGGTGTAGGTCCTATTTGTCTTTGTTGTAAATCTATTGGTCATGTGGTTGAGGATTGTCCAAGGATGATTTCTGAAGTTTAAAATATGAACATGAGATAAGAAAACTATAAGGAAGGTCAAGAGACTACGAATATCTTAAAGAATCATACATAAAAAGAGTCAGAGACTATGTTAAGATAGTTAAAAGAGGTAATGGATGATCAAAAAGACATCATATACTAGAGATCCTGGAAGAAAAACAACACATAGTTGCAAGAATAGAAGACTTCGACATAGACTGTGTATTAGACAAAGAAACACATGTGAACATTCTGCCAGAAAGAACTTGGGAAATTTTGGGAAAGCCTGCTATGATACCTTCATTGGGAAGGATAGTCTTATTTAAAGGAAAGATGATAACCCTATGTGGAAGATTTACTAATATGCCTATGATTTCTCATGAAATGTCAACAAAAGAGGACTTTGAAGTTATTAGGTTTGTTGGGAACAATGCCCCTTTCCCTCTTTTACTAGGAAATACTTGGATTGAGAAGGATCAGATCAGAAGGAAAGCAAAGGAGGAAGCTACAGAAAAGAAAAAGAGAGAAATAAGGGATTTCATAGCTTGAAGGATAGATCGAATGATCGAGGAAAGAGAAGTTGAGTAGAAGTAGCAAAACGAAAGAGAAGTAGCTGTCAACTTTGAAAGAGTGCAAGAAGGGTTGAAGGACCTATCCGTGAAAGCATAAAGTATGTCCACCGAGGACCTAGTAATCAAGGAGGTATTATCTTTGAACCCTTTGAAAGAACATCAGCAACACAAAGTCACTACTCTAAGAACATATAAGAATAATAATGATAATAGGAATCTAGAGATTTATATCACAGGAAAGAAGGCAAGGAAGCTCAATAAGAAGAAAGCCAAGTTAGAAAAACTATGGGGAATTCCAGAAAATAATTCGTAGGAGACAGATCTGCAGAACTTGAACCTCGCCCGTATATCAAAACAACGCAGAATGGGACTTCACCATGACAAAGCCATATGACCGTTGGAGGCGTCTCAACCGTTAGAATAACACTCCATAACGACTAGAAACACAATTATTGTTGGAAAGACTACCGTTGGACCGTTGGGACCGCATCATAACGGATGGATTCGTATTGATTGAGGCATTCCTACCCATTGGAAGAATCCATAATGACATTGCTTATTTAACCCGTCAGACGTTGCGTTGGGACCACTTTTTGAAAACCAAGATATCTGAGCTATCAGAGAATCAAATGCATATCGCGCTGTGCTTTTTATACCTCACCATCCATTTGAGTATCTTTCTTGTCCGTTCGCCTACCCGATTTATTTTATTACAAGTGTGAATGTCGAGTGAACATAATGCATTAGAGAAATCTGTGGAGGAGATTCTTGTTGATCTAATGGCTAATAAAGTCATGTCTATAGGGATATAGGCATCGTCGACTGGTGGATTGCAAGCATCCCCCTAGACTACACGTCGTTCTAGCCGACTCAATGCTGATAAGCGAAGAAAACGCCACGACAATCTGGCCAACGCGAAGAAAATCCCGTCGGTCTTACTGGATTACATCCCGCCTCTTGCTTGCGCGGTAAACCACGACAACATCCCACAGGATTTTGAATACATGTTGATCACCGTGTACATCCCGAAGGGGATACATGTAGTTGGACCTCAATTAGGACACATCCCAACGCTGAAGAACAACAACTTCAAACTCAGAGACATGAAGAACAATGTGCTTCTCGCATCGCATAGGTACTTGATGAAGATGACTGGGAAGAAACCCAAGATAGTCTCTCAGCCATGGATTAAGGAGCTCACGTGATTGATGATCTTGAACGTGATGAAGATCCACCACTTTGGTCAACATCAGGAGGTTAACGCTTACGTTAAACTCCTCATGTCATGCTACCATGGAGGGTATCTTTGGCTCGATAGGCGTGCCACTGTGGATCCGATGCTGATCCACCTCATAACAGGATTGAGTATGTAGCGACCAGACCCTCACTAGTTCTACCCAGGGAATATTTCAGATCACTCCCTAGAAAAATGCATAAAGGCAGCCTATGGTGATGTAGAGAAGGGAAAGCGAGGCTACAATGTAGCCTCCATCTAGGATGGCGCAATGCGCCTCACTTTCCAACTGATAGCTGTAAAGCTTGTTAGAAAGAACCGCCCGACACAACTCATTGGGTTCGTAGTAGACCTCGTAGGGAAGTGTGTAGAAGGAATGCAGATGAATTGGGTGAGATACCTCGTCAATTAGATGGAAAAGGACTATCGTGAAGTGCAAGATCATGGATATGAGTTTCATTTTAGTTGGTTACTAATATTGATCGCATTTGACACCTGGAAAATGCTGAAAGGAGCAACCTTCTCAGAAGTTGAGCCATCTGAGCCGTTGGTCGTGAGGTTCTCCACCTTGTGGTACACGAATGATATGGTGAAGCAGTGGCAATCGAACACGATGTTCCTTGCTTACCACCTACAACTGAAGTATTCTATTGAAGCATTCCGATGAATGACACCCAACACTTTGCATCAATACAAACCACTAGCGAAGTTCCACACAGATCGACACTTTATTTATATCACTACGC
>ML799300.1:83783-101655 GCA_009831015.1 Picea engelmannii
AAAAAGGAAGAATTCCAGGAAACTGATGAGGAGGACAATGCCTCGGAGGAGAGTAGACCCGATTCACCTATAGGAGGAGGAGGATATGAAGTGAACCAAGAGGAAGGAGGGAAAGAAAGAGAAAAGAAAGACAAAGGTGAAGCTACACCATTGAAGGATCCCGTCACTACAACAGAAACATTGCAGAAGAGGAAGGTTTCCATGGAGAAACCTTCGACCAGAAAGAAAGCCTACGTCAATAATCCTTAGTCGAAGAATGTGCTTACAGTGGATGATGTAGATCTCATCATCAAAGACATGTAGGATGCTTCAAAAGATATCTTGTAGAGACATGAAGCAAAGCAAGAAACACTATATGATAGAATAGAGAAGGAGCTCAGGGACGTACAACGAGCTATCCATTCGAGCCACGCAGTACCAACTGCGCCTTCTTCAATGGAAATTGCAGAATTGGGGGATGAGCCCACCCAATTACAAATATTGGCAGATGCAACATAGGCTCACCTTCGTCGAGTCCAAGAAGAAAAGGAGCAGACTACAAAATCCCTGAAGAAAGAAAAGGAGGATGTCTTAGAGTAACTTTGAGTTGCACAGTAGGAGAAAGATGAAATCAGGGCAATTCTCTAGGAGGACAAAGAGAAGATGCAGAAAGAAAAATACCAGCTGATTGCAGAGCAAACTGTGGTCAAGGAGGCAGTGACTAGAGCACTTCATTCTATGCCAGTCTTGGCACAGGCAGAACCAGAGTCAACTGAGATGCAAGTGGTGTAGTTCACCGAAGCCATTCAACAACTTCAAGCAAGATTAATGGAGCTAGGGATCCAAGTAGTGCTGAGAACTCTGCAAGAAGTGCGTGATCGGAGAGAAGAAAATGCCAAGAGTGTAGTAGAAAGAATCAGGTCACTCACCTTAGAGTGTAAAAAATTGAGTGATCGGAGTGCACAGACATATGAGCGCCTTGCAGAAGATCCAGAGTTGAGGGAATTGAAAGCACAACTCCAGGAGGTGAAGCAGCAGGCATCCACCATGCAAGAACAAATGGAGTTACTTACTGCAGTCGAGAAGATGAAAATATCACAGGAAACATGCGCAGTTCAACAACATGTTACTTCCATGCAGAGTAGAGTTATGGAGGTTACACAGAGACTCCAACCGATGCAGGACGAATCCTGTACGCTTTTTGAAGAAGATGAAGGACAAGGATCACAACTAGACCAATTGGTTGCGACAGTGGAACAATTCTTGGGAGGGCCTCTCATCGAGCAATTAATCTAGGAGTTCGCCGAGCAGGAGGCTCTGGCGAGGCAACGAGTCGAGGCAGTTAGAGCTAAGCTCGAGGCCTTCATAGCAATGTTTCCCAGATTTGAGTGACTCGGGAAGAGTCACAAGTGAGTGTTGGGGGCCTGTTGGCACTTGACCAAGTTTTGAGGAAACATTGGTCATGTTTGACCATTTTTGGGACTTTGACAGGCTGGTCGAAGATGGAATGCCCAGGCAGAGCTGAGATCGTGGGATCTCACTTGTTTTTCAGGATTTTTGGTATTTTAGGGTTTATGTAACGGGTATTGGATGTTGGCCCATGGTTTTACCCATGTTTAGGCCTTTTTGTAATGTATAAATAAGTAGATAGGACTTATAGCGAGGTTTGTCAAAGTTGGCTTCATGCAAGAATGTGTAAAGGTTGCTAAGTGCAAAGAAAAATTGTTGAGTTTTTGTGCATATTGTGTGTTGAGACTTGCATAGCTAAGTGCAAGTGATTGTAAGAGGCTTTGTGCACAGACTGTGTAAGGATTTGTGATATCAAGGAGTTGGCTATGTGCCTTGACCTGATTTTTAGGAAGTTGGATCTAGTGCACTGTGCACAGATCACCTATCGACTGCGGGGTTGGGCTTTGTGGCTGTGTGCACATGAGTAGGTGAATGTAAGAGATTGAAGGAGACTATTAAAGAAGAAGAAGAATATTGGTGGACGTAGCCCCACACTGGGGTGAACAATGTATATCCTGTGTTTAGATGTGCTTTGTGCGATGTTGTTCATGTTGTTTATGTGTTTATCGTCTTAGTGCACTGATATTGATGTTTGATAGCTAGATCTATGGATTCTTAATGCTTTATGTACGATGAATGATAGATCTAATCTAGTGCTATGTGCTAAGAGGTTTTTAATGGTTTGATTTTGAATATTACTGCATTGATATTGTAATAAGGGTTAATCTATGATGTACATGAGAATCATAACCTAATGCATATTGTTGGCTAAGTGCTCTATTAAGTGTTGTAATCATAGATCTATGTCCCAGCTTGGTTTTAGACACCTGAGTCCTGCAACCCCCCCTACCTCTACCTCGGGTGAGACTTTGTCTGCTTCGCAGGTGTTGCCGAAAGGGTCGGTAGTTAGGGTTTTGTTGGTGCACTGTTGCAACGTTGAACCCTGGGTCTACCCCTATGCCAAAAAGAGTCATAAATAAATTATTGCGACCATTGATTACTTCATGAAATGGGATAAAGCCATGCCAATTTTCAACAATATCATCTCTACTACAACCCTTTTCTTCTTCATTCATGTCATTAATTGATTCATTTTCATGAAACAATTGGTTTCTGACCATGGTCGACACTTTGAAGATGACGCCTAGCATAAGATAACTTCATTTTAGGTTTTGAGCACCAATATTCATAATCCCATTATTTGCAGGGGAATGACCAAGTTGAGGCCATCAATAAAATATTTAAAACCATGCTCCAACAAAATGTGAATAAGCCACAAAGACAATTAGCACCACATGCTCTTTCCAACCTTATGGGCCTATACAACATCGACTAATACTGTCACTGGGTTCACACCCTTTCATCACCTCCTTTGAGAGGAGGCAGATTTATCAATCGAGTGTCAAATCCCCTCCCTCCATCTAGTTGTTGAACTCCTTCCTGATACCACTCTCTTAGAAAAAAGACTAGTATTGTTGGAACACACAAATGAAGGCTACCATGTTGCATTGCAAACCACTGAAGCAACCAAAAAATGTTCCAAAGCTCAATATGATTGAAAGGTTCACCCTCGTGTCTTCCAAAAAATGGTTCTAGTCCTTGTGTATGAACAAACCCACAATATCTTAGGATGAGGAAAGTTTGAACCACTATGGCAGAGACCTTACATGGTAAAATAATTTCCAGGGAAGGGGGTAACCAACTTGTGGGGCTTGAAGGGGAGCTTCTCCCTAACCCTTGCAATGCACTTTACCTAATTTTTTTTTACTCTTAATTCTTTCTTTGCAGAGTGCTTTCATCTTGTTTACATGTTAGATAGAATTTTACTTCATTGTTGTAATTTTTGCATCTTATATGTTGTCTTATTGTGCCTTTTATATGGACCCCTCTTCCCGTTTCTTTATCGGTAATGCTGATGGTGTGAGTTGTTAATTACACAATATTTACTCAATAGTGTGGGCCATATTTACCTCTTTACATTCTCTCATCCACTGTTAAGACGTTTGTGTTGGACCTACCACCAATAACTAGGACGAATAAAATGCTATGTTTGGTTTGTTAGTTGATGCCCTTGACTTCACATCTATCACCTTTGAGTTTGTCTTAATTCTCACCTTCTCACCATTCAGTTGAACAACACTTATTATGTGCACAACCCTTGTATTTTTAGAAAATATTTATCATTTAAACTTTTGGTGCAATCATTTGAATCAATTTCATTTAGACATGTGCCTAGAAAATAAAATAATTTTGTACATAATATTGCAAATAACATTCTAGATTGGAATTTTGCAAATAGCATGCATATGTAAGAAGATCATATTTTCATTCACATTGAATATTTCATGCATTATAATTTATAATTACGCATCACATATATTGACGATCCATATTTACATTTCAAAAACATATGTATATATCCATATACATATAATCAAAAACATCAAACACAGTTTGTCATGGAGTCCATCTCTCGAAATCCGTAGCATGAGCATAGCATGCTACATGAAAAACCAAAAAGTAGGGGGTGTATTTCCCATTACAAGCACATAGCATCAAAATCCTACTCCACAGAAGACATGAGATATGCGCGCACTCCGCCAGATCTTCCTGCTTCATGTTAGGGGAAAACACCAAGCCTTCTTACAATTACTTGCACGTAGCTCTGCAAGTCTCACACAATATGCACATAGCACTTACAATCCTTCAATCACATAGATATAGCACATAGCCCAATATCACATAGATATCTACATACCTCTCCTCCTAGACATCTATTTATACTTTACAAAATAGGCCTAAACAATGGTAAACCCATGGGCCGACATCCCATACCCGTTACATAATCCCAAATCCCAAAAAGGACCCCAAAAGGGGCTGATATCCCATGATCTCTGATTCGTCTTGCGCTCCGCCTTCGACAGGCTATCGAAGTTCCAAAATAGGTCAAACTTGACCAAGGATCTCCCAAAACTTGGTCAAGGGCCAACATGCCCCCAACACTCACCTGTGACTCGTCCCAAGTCACTCTGATCTGGGTAGTTCTACTTTGAAAGCCTTGAGCTTGGCTCTAGCTGCTTCGACCTATTGCTGTGCTATGACCGCCTGTTCAACGAACTCTTGGATGACTACCTCGTTCACAGGTCCCGCCAGGCGCTGTTCAACTGCAGTGACAACCTACTCGAGTTCTGGTCCTTGGGCCTTCAACCTCTGTGAAAAATTGGTAGGCCTTATCTTGTACATGTTGAATCCTCCGAGTTACTTCCATAACTCTGCTCTAGATAGTGTGGATCTGCTACTGGGCTGTGCATTTCTCTTGGGAGCGCTTCATTCTTTCCATAGATGACAAGGGATTCAACTGTTCTTGTATCGTTTCGGCTTGATACCTTTCCTCTTGGAGCTGCGACTCCAGTGCCTTCAGTTATGGATTCTCAGTGAGTTTCTCGTAGGTCTGGGCACTGCGATCAGTAAATTTCTTACATTCCATAGCAAGGGATTTTATTCTCTCAACTGCGCTTCAAACAGTTGCTTCTCTTTGATCCCTTACATCCCGTGGAGTCTCAGGCATTGCGCGAAGCTCTAAGTCTACTATGCATTGCTGTAGCTGTTGGATAGCTTCTGCGAGATTCTCTACTTGCTATGTGACTCGATCCTCTATCTTTATTTCTATGTCTGTCATAGAGCGAAGTGCTCTGCTGACCACTTCTTTCACTTCGAGTTGCTCCGCGAGAAACTGTTCTTTTCCTTGCTGTATCTGTGCTTTTTCTTCATCGAACTTCTCTTGGAGAGAAATATTTTCCTGTTCTGCAGCTTGGAACTATTCTACAAGTACTCCTTTCACTTGCTTCAAGTCCTGGGTGGCTTGTTCTATTTCTTCTTGTGCTCGTCGAAGGCGAGCTTCGACTGTATCAGCTAGTCGGTGGAGTTGGGCTGGCTCATTTTCCAACTTTAGTTCTCCCAATGGAAGGGGCACAATGGAGACTGCGCGGATGGACTGAAGGGCCTGCTATACCCCTCGGAGTTTGACTCCAAGTTTCTCATATATTTCTTCCTGCTTGGCTTCTTGTTTCTCTACTATTTCCAGTGCAACATCGTTCAGGGCTGCGATGATGAAGTCAAAATCATCGAAGGTGAGGAATGTCTGCATCTTGGTCATGGTGGCTTTGGGTTAACAATATTGGGTTCGAGGAGTAACTTAGACACTGCAATGGAATAGAGGGAAATAGCACAATGATCACTGTGTAAAATCAACAAGTCTACGGGCTCAGATTCACGGTTAGCAAAAGTGTTCTCGGTGCATGGCGCAACGGGATAAATAGATAACTTGGAAATAGATTTCTTGCAACGAGTGAAAAAGCCTTCATTAACTCTGTTCTGTCCGTTATGGCGCGGTCCAATGGTCTGGTGGTGAACCATAAATGCCTTTCTACCCATTCGGGGGGGTCGACCGAACGGTTATATTGGTCCCAATGGCTATATTGCTTTTCCCTGGCGAAGTGTCATGTGACGTTGTTCTGCTATCCCGACGAAGCTCCAGTTTTGCAAATTTTCCTTCTGCAAAGTTCCCTCTAGAACCTTCTGTAACTTGTCGATCTTAGATCTCTTCTTACTTAGATTTCTAGCTTTCTTTACAGTGAGCTTCGTCTTGGTATGCCTTTTTCCATTCTGATTCTTATCTTCTTTTGGCATAGTTACTTCGTGTTGTTGAGATTCTTTCCTAAGATTTGAGGGTGATACTTCTTCTTTATCTGGAACAGGTACTTCAATCTTTTGTGGGTCGTCTAGTGTTCTTGCAACTTTGACATCCTGGTGTCTGGTGTTAAATAGCTTCGATCTGTTCTTCAATTAAGTGTGCGATCCTTCTAGTCATGAAATCTTTTAACTCTTGCTTCTTCTGCGCTAAAAATTCTTCTTCTTCTTGCCTTCTGGCCCGATTGATTTTAATCCAAGGTTTTCCTAGTAACATGGTAAATGGGGCGCCGTTCTCAATAAATTTAACAATCTCAAATCTTCCTCTATCAAAGTTCCATTGGCATTCATAGATATCTTGGTGAGCTTTCCACATAGGTTTATCAGCTTTCCTTTGAATACTCCTATTCCTCCTAATGAAGGAATCATAGCAGGCCTTCCTATAGCTTCCCAAGTTCTTTCTGTCATGATATTCACTTGTGTTTCCTCATCTAGAACACGATCAATGTTGAAGTCTCCTATTCTTACTTCTATGCATGATTTTTCCTTGAAGATCTCTAATAAGATGACATGTCGGTGATCATTCAAGGTTTCTTTCATCTGTAGCAATACTTTCTCTGATTCTTTCTACGGTTCTACCATAATCGTAATTTTTGGATCTTCCTTAGGGTTTTCTTGTTTCATGTTCATTCCTTCAATCTTAGCAATCATTCTAGGGCAATCCAATACTTCATGGTCCATAGATTTTCAACAAAGACAACTAGGTCTTCTCCCAGGGCACTCCTTAGCAAGGTGTCCGATTTTCTGCAACTGTAACAAAGGGTTAATCTTCTTTTTCTTTTAAATGATTCCCAACCTTTCCTATATTGCGTGCTAGGATCATGGTAGCTAACCTGCAAACATTTCTTTCTAGGATCTTGCATCCACTAGTTAGTCCAAACATTCTTTCTATGCATAGGTATAACATATCTTTCACTATTATTATCAGATCTACTCATATCAAACCTTCTTTCATCTATCAGTGACCTAGTTTTCAAGCTAGGACAAAATCTATCAAACATACCTAGATCCATACTTTTGAAACAAAAATTTCCACTTATCTTACTTCTACAGAGCACAAATCTTTCAGATCTAGAACTTTTCACTATTTTTACCTTTATCAACATACAAAGCTTCCAGATCTTACCTCTTTTCTTCATAAATTCTCACTTTTACCTTTCTCAGAGCACAAAGCTTTCAGATCTTACCACTTTTCTTTAGATCTAACCTCTTTTCTTTAGCACAGAGCTTTACAAACTAAGTAGAGTACTGCACACTAGAGAAACAGATCTACGCACAAAGCTTTCACAATTTCAGGTCGGATCTTCACATAAAGATTTTTCTTCCTCAGTTCCCAGTAATCACAGTTTCAGGTCCCGACAACAGAACCATTTTTTGGCACAGGGGAAGACCCAGGGTTCAACGCTACAACAATGCACCAAAAAAACCCTAACTACCGACCCTTTTGGCAACACCTACGAAGCAAATGAATTCTCACCCTAGGTAGAGGCAGGGGTGGTTGCAGGACTCCAGTGTCTGCAACCTTAGCTAGGACACAGATCTGTGATTCTAATACTTAACAAAGCACTTAGCACCAATAGTTCATCAACATTTAACCACTATCTACTCCACAGATAAAACAAAGCATCACATCATTCATCCAGATCTAACGTATCCAAGCACTTAGCATAAAGAGATAGATTAGATCTAATAGATTTAAGCACTAAGCAAGTTCACATAGTTTAGATCTAACATCCATATACATCATTGGCACAAAGCATAAATAGATCTATCCATCTATATCAAATCACTTAGCAAGTAAATACATAAAAAAATCAACACATTGCACAAAGCAGAGCAACACAACATGTACGTGGTTCACCCCCACCTCGGGGCTACGTCCACCAACTCTTCTTCTTTATTATCTTTGTCAAGCTTCTTACAAGCACATAGCATCAAAATCCTACTCCACAGAAGACATGAGATATGTGCGCACTCTGCCAGATCCTCCTCCTTCGAGTTAGGGGAAAACACCAAGCCTTCTTACAATTACTTGCACGTGGCTCTACAAGTCTCACACACTATGCACATAGCACTTACAATCCTTCAATCACATAGATCTATCACGTAGCCCAATATCACATAAATATCTACATACCTCTCCTTCTATACATCTATTTATACTTTACAAAATAGGCCTAAACATGGGTAAACCCATGGGCCAACATCCCATACTCATTACATAATCCCAAATCCCAAAAAGGACCCCAAAAGGGGTCGAGATCCCATGATCTCTTCTTCGTCTCACGCTCCACCTTCGACAATCTGTCAAAGTTCCAAAATAGGTCAAACTTGACCGAAGATCTCCCAAAACTTGGTCAAGGGCCAACATGTATCATTGATATTGTGCCATATGCACTCAGATACCCCTCCCAACAATAATTCTAGCCGCTATCCCATGTATTCCATGGCCTATTATTCTGGTCTATTAGTTTCCACTCTTTTCCTTGGCCTTGATTGCACTGGCTCATCTTGCTCCATGCACCCATGGTGTTGGGAATGCCTATTTAACTTCACTGATGCAGTATTCACAAACAAATATAATATATTATCAACATCACAGTTTTGAAATATTCTACTCTATGTAATCATATCAAATGAAATCTTACATATTTTCTTGGTCCCATGACCATCTAGGTGGTAAGGGTAACTTTGAGTCTCCCTGATAGTTCATCCTATTGAAAGGATAGTCGTTGATGTGTAACTAGAGTTGATCCATGTTGTGGTAAATTTCCCTCTGCAAACAAGTGAAACCCCCCTTGGATCTAAGACAAAAGTAAAACAAATGGTGTACTACTTGCCCCCTAGACCTATTTCAACAATTAGAATGAGAAGATAAGAATGTATGAATTACCTTTCTACGTCAGTTGTCCTCGTTGATCAAGCCTTTGATCTCGATGTCCAAGCTCCTAGGTGCAAGAAAATTCATGCAAGGAACAAAACAAAACCTCATTCTTCCACACTATATTGTTAAGTAGAAACAAATCTATCTATGATGAATTAAACACCAATATACATGCATATAGTGAACACATAGGCATGAGAGGAATAGGCAAAGTTATGTATTAATGGAAAGAAAATAACAATGAATCACTTACAATATCAATCTCGATGTTGTTGCATTTCCTTTGAGCTCTCCTTTCCAACCCCTTGGGTCTCACACAATCATACGTATGATTCTCTCAATTCTCCTCCCCCTTTACTCAAGCATGGCCTTCATTATATAGGAATTGAGGCATCACAACCATAGTATAGTTTTGAGGAGAGGATGTGGTCAAGTGAGGATTTGGATGAACTAACAATATTTTCTTGCCTTGAATAGATTTAATCTTGAACCAATCCATTAACCAACCGATATCTCTCAGAAACAACCTCACAAATCAAGGCATGATGGTTGCAACTACTTCATCGCCCCCCCATAACCGTGCACAGGGCGATGAGTGAGGGATTATCGCTTCCTAATAAAATCTTGGGGAGCGATGATTAGGGTTTATCCCTCCTTGTATATGGGAAGAGGGGTGATGAAGTTCAAACAAGGCAAAAATCTCAAGGAAAAAGGTAGTATTTCAACCTCCAATAGAAAGGTTTCCCTTCCAACTTGTCCAGGGGTCATGACAAACACTTCTTCATGGTGATAAAGTTGTGACACTTAAGTTTGACACTTAGGTGCGACATTTAGTGTGTGATACTTAAGTGTATAATATTTGCGACACTTAAGTGCGACACTTAGGTGTGTAACAATCCCATTGTGCAAAGAACTTTGGTCGAAACACATTCCCTTGGTTCCCACTCCCTCTGTTATAGAATCAATTTCCACCATTGAAGCATTGATTCTCTTGTTTTTATTTTAGTTTTATAAACCAAGACTAACTTATGAGACTACTAAGGACACAAACAAAAACCAAGAAATCCTAGGAGGATCCTCAAAAAACCAGACAAGACCTTGACCGAGAAAAAGGGAAAAAACACCTATTTATAAGACTTGTAAGTGATTGTCACAAAGGAAAGGAGCGTATGTACATGCCCTTCTCTATTACAATCCACGTATGTACACATATGTTATTGAAGAAGAACATGTATAGTACCCATAATTTCAAGAAAAATCAAGAAACTACCAGAGTCAATGATTGAAAATAATGGCCTAGGTTTCTAAAATATTGAACTCAATAGAAAAATCAAGAAGCAATCAAGAAAGCCAAAGAAAATCCTTGCTAGCACCCTATATTGACCCACAAAGGAGATTAACTCCCAAATATGGTTGTCAGTTCTGCTTTCGGGTAAAAATCCCCTATAGTAGTGGGCTTACTGCAACAAATATAAGACCATAAAGAAACCAAATTCCAAAGAGAACACTCAACAAAGATATTATAACTGAATTCAAAGGAAATAACTAACTATTTAGAGGAGAAGAAGGATTAACTCACCATGAGTCCAACGTTTTCTATCATTCCTGATTGCCAGAATATCCTCACTCTTTTCCAATAGTTCCTCTACAATCTACAAGAACCTCAAACATACAAGCCTACGTAGAGAGGTAGTTATACTAATAACTACCCATTAGTCCAATGAAATATAACATAACAATCAAATTAATTAGTGTTATGCAAAGCATATATGAAATAATTGCAAGTAAAAAATTACAAATACAATGTTTTTTTAATGAATGAGTTTCTTATTGATGTTCAACAGTTAGGTAGTTACAAAGTATACTTGTCTTATGCAATGCTGCCCTGTCGAAAGAGACTCAGGGTCCCTCTACCAAAGATCCTGCTATAAAGATTGGTTTTGGATCCAGATTCACCACATAATCGAAGAGAATATAAGAGAGACTCTTAGTTAGATTGGATGGTGATCAAAAGGAAGGTTGGAAACAAGGGTTTCCATACCAGTAACCAACAACAACATGGATGTATATGGGATTACATACACGATGGGTGTAGCCAATTTGATGTTTGCTCTGATATGTAAATGAATCATTACCTTTCTCCTTGGAAAAAATGCTCCTTTTATGTCATCTCTTGTTGGTTAGATATAGTTGAGTACGAGTAAAATGAGTTAGGAAACTAACCAAATCCACAACTCAACATTCAATTAGGAAAAAATACATATTTCTTTAAGCATTTATTAGCATGTATGTGACTATCCTCTGGGCAACCCGTGTATACGCGTGCCGCATAACTGCTAGGGTGTGTACAACTTCCAAAAATATGTTTTTAGAAGGTCTCAAGGAGGTATGGGGAAGTGTTGTCCGTAACTAGGATAGAGAATAGGAAAATAAGAGAATCAATGATTCCATGGTGGAAATTGATAATTGGTCTTATATACAAGACTTTTAAGACGCTTTTATTTGGTACCTTTTTTATTTTTTGTATCGATCCATTATGATAGGTAGTGATATTGAAATTGGCATATAGGTTAGATTTTCCCCTTCATGCATTTTTACATTATCCATTTCTTGGTTTGTTTGGCCTTAGGATCAAACTCACTGAGTTGCAGCACAAAACCTCCTTTGTTTTTTAGAAGTGTTGTAATTCACGTGGTAGAGCCTACTTTTCATGGGTGCCCTACTTAGAACCTTGTTTGCAGCTTGGAGCCCATGATGAATCACTTTCATAGGTTCAGGAGCCCTATTTAGTCCCGCCATAAATTTGCGTTGAAGCCTCATATCTTCTTCTCAATATTTTTCTAGCCAATACCTACGTGGATCCCTCATTTATGTGTTAATTTGTGATACTACATTACATTCTACTGCTTTCTCTTTTGAGATCAATGCTAGATTCAAGTTGTTGTCATATAGTATGTTGCTTATGCATTCTCACAGTTGCTAGCCCTTCCATTTATTTCCTTTGCAATTTGACACCTGTACCCTAGGAGGAAACATTCCCTTGAGTGTCCTCATCTTACACTTGCTTCCTTGCATTGAGCAAAGGTATGTTCCTTGTGCTTGGAATTAGTTTGTGTGCCCGCGAAACTTGTTTCCTCTATGTATTCTAGCATTCTTTTATTCCTTTTCAAGCTTTCCAATATGAAAAAAATAAAATAATCAAATAAGAAAAAAAAAAGCGTGGGAGTGAGTCTTCTTTACCATTATTGGCAGCAATCAAGTCACCTCTGAAAAAAGCACAAATTTTTTGAGTCTGGTCTAATTTTTTTTGGTTAGTATGACTTTAAGAAACTGAACCAGTTACATAGAGTTCTTACTCCAACTGATTATTCTTCTAGTCAATATGGAGAGTCTTTCGTTGCCTCTTGCATCACATAATTATGTCAATATTCATTTTCTGTTCATGCTGCCTAAGTCACATATTGTGTCATGTTTATGTTTAGAGGAAGTTTTATCCTGTATTGGCCATTCCGCAAAATTCTTTTCTTTGCAAGTCGACCTTCCTGTATGTCAAGCACATATTAGAATCAAAAGTATCTTTGTTCAATACTCGAGCTGGTATGGAGGGTCCTCATTGACTTCTTTCCGATGGGTTAAGCTCTTATTGACTACGATAAATTTCTCTAAGAGCTTGACCTAGAGTCACACCTTGGCCCTATTTACATCATTAATAGGTGACCTTGTGCTCAACATATGACATTCCATCATTGCTAGCTAATTGAGTGGTTTCCCTTGTGTTTGATGACAATAAAATTATTCACATATTGGGATTCGTGCAGTACCTTGGATTCCATTTGTCCCCATTGGTGGTTTCCTCTCCTTTGTTAACAATTTTAATTATTGGATGTTATTCATAGGGTCTCTTTTGTGCGCTATTTACATCTGGTGCACACGAGAGATGTAATTCTTGGTGGTCGTTTCAATCTTTCATCCTAGTCCTTCCAAATATTTTTATTTCTACTACTCCTCATGCTGGTTGATGGGGGATGCATTAATTCCCTCCTTCCGGTGGATCTCTTTGTATAGAATTCAACACATATTTCTTTGGGACATGTATCTAGAGTCATTATTAGTACCTTGGGGCTTTCATTTATCAGTGGTAGTTTCCCTCACTATTGACAGTGGGAATAAATCATTGTCCCCTGATCGATAGATTATACCAAGTGTTCGACATCAAATCCTCTATTCACACTTGTTATATTGTACTAGGCACTTGGACACCCATTATCATTATCGATGGGTTGTCTCACATTTGTTAATGATATACATCAATGATCAGTAATCAAATGGTATCTCACTGTGTTCAACTCCAACACATCTATTCACATAGTCCAGACTCGTACCACAACGGTTAATTTGAAGACCTCGAAAATGTAGCAACATCACCTCTTTTATGCTACTTCCTGAGTTGTGATTGGAAAATACCACTCCTCACATCGGTACTTGTGAAGGATAAATATCTAGCTCTTGCCCTCATATATCCTTCACTGATTTTGAGACACAGATCCACTGTGAATCTCTTTTGTGGCTATGATCTCTGTTTGACATGGATCCATCATGTATCACTTTTGTGACCATGATCACTGCTTTATATATGTACATTCTTCATGGATCCATAGTGTACTTGATTTAAAACCATGCTTATTATCACACCTGAGCATGGGTATGCCTGCCCTGAGAATTAAGTTTTTTGACTAGTTTTTGTGTTTGGTTGCTGTCCTTAGATTAGATTTTGGTGACCTTCACCCTGGCTTACTTTTTTTTGAAGACTTATAATGTATTTCGACCATCAATTTATCTTATAAACTGACACATTAGGGGGCATCTGTTATAATGTCAATTTCCACCATTGAAGCATTGATTCTCATAATGAGCCAGTCCCTATCCTACTTACTAACAACACTTCCCCATACCTCCTTGAGACCTTCTAAAAAAATTATTTTTGGAAGTTGTATACACCCTAATAGTTATGCAACACATGTATACATGGGTTTCCCATAGGACAATCACATACATGCTAATAAATGATTAAAAAAATAATTTTTTACCTAATTAAATGTTGAGTTACGGGTTTGGTAAGTTGCCTAACTCCTTTTACCCATACTGAAATGTCCCTAACCAACTAGAGACAACATAAAAGGATGATTTTGACCAAGTAGAAAAGTAATGATTCATTTCCATATCAGAGAAAACACCAAATTGGATACATATGCCGTGTTCGTAAGCCCATATACATCCATGTTGCTGCTGGTTATTGGCTTGGAAACCCTTGTTTCCAACTTTCCTTTTGATCACCATCCAATCTAACTGAGAGTTTCTCCTATATTCTCTTCAATTTTGTGGTGAATTTATAGCCAAAACCAATATTTATAGCAAGAGCTTAGGTGGAGGGACCCTGCGTCTCTTTCGATAGGGAAGCGCTGCAAAGGATAGTTATGCTATGGACCTACCTAACTGTTGAACATCAATAAGAAATTCATTCCTTAAAAAAAATTTGTATTTTTAATGTTTTACTTGTAATGATTTCATATATGCTTTGTAGAACACTGATTGCTTTGATTATTCCGTTATATTTCGTTAGACTAACGTGTAGTTATTAGTATAACTACCTCTCATCGTAGGCTTGTATGTTTGAGGTTCTTGTAGGTTGTAGAGGAAATTTTGGAAAAGAGAAAGGATATTACAACAATCAGGAACAACAACAAACATAGGACTCTTGATGATTTAATACTTCTTCTCCTATAAATAATTAGTTATTTCCTTTGAATTCAGTTATAATATCTTTGTTGAGTGTTCTCTTTGTATTTTTCTTTCTTTACAGACTTATATTTGTTGTAGTAAGGTCACTACTATAGGGGATTTTTCCTTGAAATCACCCTCCTCATCTCAGTAACATCCCCCATTGGTGCATCCTTGGCTCATGGGGACCCCCATCGTAGATATAAACATGTGGATGAAGGGTGGGCATTTTCTCGAAGAAGAATTCATATAGAAATGTCCCCCTAAAGGAAAAATTCCCTCATGAAGCCCTATGAAAAGAGGTGAGTTGGTTATTCAAAGTAGTTAATAACATCTAGGTCCACCCATAGTAGTTCCTAGCTAACACACTCTCTACAAGAATCATTAGTCCCCCTGAAACCCTATGTGGAGGATGAGTCCCCACGATGCAGACCACTGCTACAACGATGGCTCGTGTCTCTAGGCACTCTAGATTTGTAATCTATATAGTTATATATTTTACCATGGAATTCTTATTTCCATGGGTCCATACCACTTCCTCCCATGAGGTAGTACCGACCGTGTATCCTCGAAGACCCCCATCATCGATAGTCCTGTCAAGAAGTAGATATCCCTAGGGATTTATCTATAAAGATTCCCCCTGCATTGCAAAGACACTTGTATTTTCATCCTAGTACTACACTATACAATATAGGATCCCCTAACCATATCTCATCATTAGGTTCTCAATATACTTGAGTAACCCATGTCGAGCCAAGGACCCTCATAAAACCTGTTTACCACTCACAATAGTTTGGATCTCTTCAAATTCTCTTTCTTTCCAAAGTACTTTGAAGTCAACCATACCTAAAAAAAACATATTTTGTCAATCATATGTCCCTTGTACGTCTCATACCCAGATTCAATATAGATTTTACCCTATAAAATTTCCTTCCTAGAGTAGTTTTTGGGACAAAAAAATGCACGAGACACATACAAAAATCACCCCTATTTTCGACAATGAAGTAATGTGGAAAAAGGGGGTAGTTCTTATTCTCCTAGCAAAGAAATTGCCCTGATTTCCTATGTTGTCCCTAAAACAATTGACCAGGGTCTCCCTAGGGGCAAATGAGACCTCCCTAGGGTCAACTGGCACCTATCCTAAAAATGTAAACTGTTGGAAATGAAGAGGACGATTAGAATACTAACCTAAAACTTACAAAATCAAATTTTCATGGCTAGTTTGTTCGTAACGAGCATGCCAAGATTTAAGGTCTCCTCTCACTCTCCAAAATTAGCATGTGCAAATGAACTTGAATTTAGGGATTTAACCTTGTTTATAGAAAAAAACACTCATTTTTATTTTTCCTCATATGAACTCATATGAACTTTGATTGATGTACCATATGTATCACTGGATTCATAATTGTGATCCCTTCAAAAGGGTATTCTTGAATTTTCCAACTTTCATACTTCATCTAGACACCTTTTTTCCTTGAAGCATTAAAGTAGGTTCATTTGTTAATTCAAATTTCTATGCATTGGTTTTATTTTCATAAGCACCTTTATGCTTTGGTATTAGTTGACCATGTGTAGTAATTCACCATGGAAGCTATTGTCTCTCTATGGTATGTGGTCCTCATTAGGTATTTTTTTCTCACTAGCCATTTAGAGTAGCATAGCTCCCTTGAGCATGTTGCATTTTCTCTTATTCCCCTTATAATCGCTTGTAGGGTCATTCTCGCTTGGGTAGATGGGTTAGCCCATCCATATTTTTCATTCACCATCTACCCTACAATAGATATCACCTTACACGGGTTCCATATATTAGTAACCTATGTTTCCTTTTGGCACCCATGTTGTTTCATCCTCCTTAGGATTGGGAGTCCATATAGTCTACATCCTAGAGTTGAGCCTCATGCATCTCTACTCATCATATTGACAACCTTACCCTCAGACTCCCACATTATTGGTTGGTATTTTGTTTGATTCTCACAGTTCACAAGCTCTATGCTTCATTGATATTGTGATGATTCTTCATTTTTTATACCACCATGCATTACCCCATCAAAATTACCACTTGTGCCACTACCCTTGTTCTCTTTCATTTTCAATTTTCACCTTCCACATTGCATTCATTTGGTTGCTTATTGTAACATTTACATCTGTGCATCCCTATTACTTGTCCACTTGGTTTCCCCCTTGGGACTCGTTTTGGATATTGTGTCTTTCAACACATTGGTTATATTTTTTGTTGGGACATTGCTCTTCACGGTTATATTTCATGACCTCCTCACACCCCTTTGGAGGTACTAATAAATTCTTGTGATTTTTTTGGCACATGTTTCATTTGTGGAAACATCCTTTTGTTTCCCTTGTTCATAGCATCTACAATGAGTTACCGTTGTTTCCCATGGATTTTGTTCAGTTCCTCTTGAGTCCTCCTACAATTTACCCTTGTCTCCATGAGCTTGTCCCATCTAGTGTTGTCCAGTTTCAACCTCCAATTTTCCTCTCAATTTATTGATTTTTGATTGAACAACATTTTCATCAGTAATTGACCATTCCCCATGGAATGATTTTAGTCACTTCTAGGTCAACCTTTCCTTCATTCTTCGAACAAGGGAAATCTTGGATGATCCATCTCTCTTTGGATTCCTATTATCCCTTAGCTTCAGTCTTTGTCAGTTAACCTCTACTTTTTACCTTGTGATTATTTTCAAGGATTCCTTAGTCCCTTGATTCCAGTGGGACTTCCCCTATCAAAATCAACACATGTATTCTAGGGGTTTGGTCTAGAGGATAATGGACCTTAGGCCAATATTCCTCATTGGGGGTGACTTCATACCAAGTAGGTAAAGTTGTCATTGATTTATGAATTGGTTGTTTCTCACTTGCTCGACTCTAGCTTATTATTGCACCAATAATATTCACACACTTGATGGTTCAATGGTCTAGTTGTTTGTACTAGATTCTAGAACATGTGTGAATTGA
>ML799300.1:110705-129781 GCA_009831015.1 Picea engelmannii
ATATATATATAAATAAGTTAAAAAAATAAAATAAAAATATATATATAAAAAAAAAAAACATTTTGTAAAATAAATAAAAAATAAAATTGCAAAAACAAACAAACACATTAGACTCTTTATTAAAAAAAATTTAAAATCCAAAGTATACCATTAAAAAAAACCAAAAATAAAAAAAAGAACGTAAATAATTTTTTTTGAAAAAAAAACCATGCAAACACTTGGGGGGATTCCCAGAATCCCCCCCTTGTTATGCACCTAGGCTGCCGCTCCTCTGGACCGATGGTTTACAATGGGGGTGGGTGGGAAAATGGAATTCTCAAAATCGCCCTCCCCCGGGCACTCCCTCCCTCCCCTGCGATATGCGCATAGATTTTGCAATGAAATGGGAGAGGAAATTTTGGGAATCTCCTCCCCATTTTAATTTGTTTTTTTCTTCAATTTTTTTAATGATATAAAAATGAAATGAAATTGGGGGGTGGGGGAAATTTCAGGAATCGCACCCCATTTTTTTTTAATGATGAGTATCTTTTTTTTTCTTTTTTTTTTTTAAATTTTTTTTTCTANCTATGTTATATATGTTGGAGTTTCATGCTTAGAATGTTGTACTAAAGTCACATTCTATAAGTGACTAATTAGTTAGAGCTGTTAGGATGGTTGAGATTTTTCCTCAATCTCTTCTTCTAAATTTATAATAAGTTAGAGCAAATAACAACTTGTGAACTCTATATAATGGAGTGACAACCTATTGTAATTATATCATATATACATAATATCATATGTGTGGAATTTGTGATTGTGTTTCTTCTTCAATTTTGTTTTGTAGCAATTTCATGTAGAGACCAAGGGATTGGGGAAGAAATAAATTTAGACAAATTATGCATTCTAGCATATTTCTTATCATGGTATCAGAGCAAGGTTGGTCTAGATTCAATGCTTTCGATTATAAATAAGGAAGTTTCCATGAAATCGAGCCACTAGTTAATTGTAAATGATAAAGGAGATGCTAATTGGTATCTGAGTATGATGTATCGATTTAAGGAGGAATTATCAATTTGATGAGCATAGAGATAGCTATCATTGATGTCGTTTAAAGAGCCTTTAGGTCTACATAATCACCCAGGGGAGCCAACCGCCAACCTTAAAAAAATAGAGCTTCCATTTAAAGTGAAGGAAGTCTGTCATCTTAGTTATCATGAGAAAGAAATGGAGTAGTCAGTAAAAATAAGTTACTATGCACTGGATATAAACATATTTTTTCTGCTCCAACATTTTTCAATATTTGCAGATTGATTTTGTACAACGAATTCAAAAAATTGGACAAATATACATAGATGTTTCTCTCACGAATACAAAAGTATTTTCTATTTGGTTTCTAAGAAATTTACCTACATATATTTTGAACATGGATTTAACACTAGACAAATTTAATGGCATCAGTTTCAACACATGGAAATTAAAAATTCAAATGCAATTAGTGAATAAACATTTATGGGGTATAGCGAAAGACACAAAAGCAATTCATACATATGCCAAACAACTGATTGAGTAGCAAAGCAAATATGACATAGACAAGTCTATCATTGGTCTTGCTCTTTCATACTCACAATTACACCACGTTGATCTCACAAAGTCATCTAAAGAAATATCGGATGATTTAAGTCAATTATTTGGTGCAAACATTATAAATGCAACTTTTTCACTAAAATTGCAATTTCTTAAAATTAAAATTCCTTCCGAGACTCCTATGTCTAATTATATAAATAATTTGAAGTCACTTATAAGGTAGTTGATAGAGATTGGTGCTAAGGTAGAAGATGAAGATGCAAACACACTTTTGTTAAATAGTCTACCTTCAAATTTTAGTAATATTGTTTTTACGTTAAGTCAAATGTCTTCTCAAACTTTAGATGAGATGATATCAACACTCTCGGTGGAAGAAAAGAGGCTAAATGCAGGATATACATAAGGTGATTCTCAGATAGCAGTTGCACTATACTCAAAGAAAAGGATGGGAAAGGGAATGAAAGGTAATAATGGATGCTTCTATTGTGGAAAATTAGGTCATACAACTATTAATTGCAAAATTTGAGCCAATGATCTTCTCAAAGGGAAGATTAAGGAAACAACAAATATAACCATTGTTGAAGTCCATTGGATTCCGACGAAGGTAATGATTTCTATGAAGAAATGGAAACTTTATGATCTAGGAGGATTCATAATGCTCAAAAATCGATAGTCTCAAATGATAATGAAAATGACTTCATTGCTTAGAGCTTGATGAGAGCTTTCCAACACAATTTGAATGGCCTCAAACATATGTCATACATGAAGAATTTATGATGTTATGAAGATTTTGACCAACATGCAAAAATTCGAACAAGGTAGGACATGTGGCATCCCTAGAAGATGACATGTGACATCATTGAAAGGATGACATGTGGTAGTACTAAAGGGTGACGTGGTAGGGTGTTGACATGGAACAATACATATAGACACATGGAAAGTGATAGGTGGTAGTATGATGCCAACGTGGTAGATGACAGGTGGCAGTACAATGTTGATGTAGGATGATGACAAGTGTATGGTCGAGGTGATCTGGCATGATGACAGGGAACCTGACGTAGGCAGGATGCATAATGCATTGACATGACACTGACCATGCAACAGGTGGACCAATCAGATGATTCCACGTGGCATATTTTGATTGGCCAATATTGGCTAAGGGGTATCAAAAGTGGTCAGGGTTGAAGGGAATCGAACCTCCAACCTACATGCATATATTTCAACACCTTAACCATATGACTCCGACCATTGCACCAATTGCACCATTTTTCAAGGCATGGGAGAATCATTGTATTTAAGACTATGCCAATACCTATAACAAACCCAATGACAAGCATGGGATTTGATCCCTCGATGTGCACTATATAAACCACACACCTTCACACTATGCACTGATCGTTACGCCAATGGTCCTCGTTCGTTAAAACAACCAACATATATTTATTTAAGTGTTAATTAATTTTTCACCGAGCATAGAGGGGTTTGGGTGGGGTTCGATCCCCAAACTTTCCCTATATAAACCAAGCTTTGACCATTTGTGCTACACACGATTTTTGGTGTCAAGAAATTGATGTGAGTTTGTTTTAGCATGGGAATGCATGCCAAGAGTAGGTATTGCATCGATTTTCACACCAAAAAATCAGAGTGATTTCTATTGTCTCAAAGTTTGTGCCAAATGGGGTCTTTGGGAACTTGTTCAGAACATAGTCGAGTTTATACTCGTTATTCTCAGAATTTTGAGAGGAATTCAATAGTGACCTCTGTTTCTGGGTTTGATCAGCGGAATTGAAGGGTGTCTTCAAATTTTCTGTTGTAATTCATCATTGTATCAAGCATTTGAGAATTAATAGAGAAGTCTCTCATTTGGAAGCAGACCCAAAGACGTAGCAAAAAATGGGCGAAATCCATTATCAACTCTTGTCTTTCTTAGTTCTTTTATTTTCCATTGTGTTATCTCTCATTTTTACACAAGTTAATCACCGGTTATGAAGTTTTTGATAAGTAAGGGTATTCACATGTTATTTTTCAAATTGTCAAGATGATCATAATTTTCAAATTAGGTCGGATGTTAATGTAAGCTTAAAAGTTAATTTGACATATAAGGATTTTCAAACCAAGTTGGTATTAGATATAGTTTAACGTGTATTTGCAAGTGAATGCTTACGAGGCCAAAACTCAGTATTGGTGAAGGATCACATGAAGAGTACATTCTTGAGATTAGTTCAAGGCTTGAATTTCAAAAGAAAGAAATGTGTTCAACAAAAGATGAAGATTCTTCTAATCCAAATCCTTTCGGTACTGAAGAGGCATTATTTTCCCCATTCATGGAAATGAAGGACATGGTGGAAGAAATGTATGAGGATTGGAAGAAGGCCAAATGAACATGTGATAAAGGCAAAGGAAAGCCACATAACTTCAAGAAGCAGTCGAAGGGAAAAGATGAAGATAAGTCTCCTATGCAAAAGAGAACATCTTCTAGATCCAGTTTACAAACAGTGTCTGAGGTATGCCATGAAAATGATCCGTCATGTTCTTTTTTTTTCATTAAGGGGTGGATGTTTCTTTTGGTGAATTTAAGAAGCACACTAGAGGTATTGGTTCTAAGTTTCTAACCAAGATGGGATATGACAGAAAAGGTCTTGGAATCAATGGCCAAGGAATGATTAATCTCATATAGGCAGAGGGAAGACCTCGTTATGTAGGATTGGGATACGGAAAAGAAGGAGATGTAGAATGCTCTAAAATAACTGAAGTAAGGGAAGATTCAAATGAAGAGGTTTGGATACTTCATAAGTCGTTAGTTCTACCAGAAAAACCTTCCATCCATGGGAAAGGAATCGAATGTGAAGCATCTCCAAAAATAGGTGAGCATTCTGAGGAAGGAATGAAGACATTTTCCACTTGTGAGACTGGCATAAAGGGTAGTCCTAAAAGGTTTGGTAATCATCTCAGTGTTTTCCTTAATCGTGGGAAGAATGGTCCAGTAACACGAAAATTATGGTATATGTATCCATGTGTTTTTGGTGGATTTAATAACCATTGTATGGAAAAATGTTGGAAGAGACAATGCTTGTAGGAGAAGTCATCCAAGAAGGAGGCACGAAGCAAAGGTGATTTCCCAAAGAAGAACATGGAGAATGAAAAGAAAGGATTGTGGTTCTAGGACAAGCACAATAATTTTTCACTCATTGTGGTATGAGTGGTCATTGGATTGAAAAGTGTTGGACGATTCATCCAAATAAGAAACATAAAGAAGTGAAAGCACTTACAAGGAGACATGTAGCTGCCTCAACTGAAGTTGATAATGTTGCTGAGAAATTAGAGAAGGAATTATTTTTGATGGCTTGTTTTAGTAGTATAGTGTATGAAGACATTGAGGCATGGCTTGAGGAAAGTGGCTCATCTTACCACATGACTGGAATAAGGTCAATATTCCTTATCTTTTCATAAATAAACTCATATTTTTATGTGGGATCTAGGACCAATACTGGACATGCAATGAAGGGAGTTGGATATGTGAGATTTCAACTCGAGTTAGGAGTATTTCTAGCAACAGAACAAATGTTGTTTGTTCCAGAGCTAAAAGTAAATTTGATCTCAGTATCAACTTTCAAAGATGTGGGATATGGAGTTGCATTCCATCACAGACATGTACTCATATATTCAGAGAAAGCTACTCAGGACACAACAATGGTGCTTGGTGTCAGAAATGGGAGATTATATAGGTTGCTTGGATGACCTATAATTGGATCCAGTGGGTTATTAGATTTAGATTCAGTGATCCAGATGGATATTGGTGGCCACCCACCTTTTCCAACTGGCTCAAAATAGTTTTCTGACAATTTTGGCAATTTACTATTTTTAGCAGTTTTAACTTCTGGGGCCATTTTGAGGGCCTAAATGAAGGGTTTTCAGGATAGAGATCCTAAATAATAGACAAAGGAATAATTGATCCCCCAAAATTAATCTCCTCGACAATACCTTTCCAACGGGCTATCACACGCCTAAAATGGAGATCGTATGCAAAAGTTACGACCCCGGGAAGTTGATGTACTAACTTACCCAAACAGGGCCCACATGACTTTTGGTGCTTCATCTCCTAGGGTTAGGTTTTTGGATGTATAGGGTTTTTGGCATTCTTTATTATTGTAAAAAGGACTTCAAATCCTCATTGTAACCTTCTTCTTGCGAATGCGTGCTGCCGTCACATCTCTTCTCAGAGATAAGCCACCACCATTCCAGCAAGCTTGTTTCTGCTACATTTTACAGTTTCAGCTTTATTTCATTATTGAATAGAAAACCAGTTTTACTGTATCTCTGTTATTTTGTGTTAATCACCTGTTACTAATCTGTATTCATTTCGTTCTGCTCATAAAATCTGGATCAGTGGTATCAGAGCGGTCTGCTCCTTGTCATCTTAATGCATGTCCCCAACAAGGTCGGAGTACAAAGAGTTGGGTCTCAAGATTGTTTCTCTTGAGGAAAGAAGCTCTCACATGCCCAAGAGACCTCCCATGGCAGGAGAAAATAAATATGATGGGACATGAGATCCTTTCAAACTGTTGATTGAGGAATCCCTGACACAACAGAGGAACGAGATGATGGATAGTTTCGTGCAAATCCTTCGGCGACTACCAACATGCAACACATCTTCTTTGAACGAAGGCACCGCCCCCTTCAAGGTACAAATAAACTTCGATATTCCTATATTTGAAGGTTAGATAGATCCAGATGTTGTAGACAAGTGGTTGAATCTACTAGAAGGGTATTTTTCTGTCCATAACTTTTCGAATAAAGAAAAGATTACTTTTGCGCTTCTCAAAGCCATTCCCCATGTCAAAGATTGGTGGGAAACTTTCTGTGAGCAAAAGGAAATAGAGGAAACCTCATTATTTTCAGTCACGGCCACCTGGGAATCCTTTAGGGATGCTATTAAGGAACAATACTACTCTGTCGAAAGTTATGACGACCTGTATACCAAATGGACCACACTACGACAAGAAAGAGACCAAGCAGTGCCAGATTTCACAAATATCTTCCATACCTTGTGCACCAAGTTGTGTATCAAATATTTGGAGTGACATCTGGTGCTCAATTATCATGGTGCTATGCATAGATACATACAAACCAAAATGGAATTTCTGGACATCTCATCCTTGGGTGCAACCTACCGATATGTCGTCAAAATCGAGCAGAAGCTCAAACAAAAGACGCGACAATTTGGGCCTGGGAACCCCTCACAACAAAAGCCAGGAAAGGGTGGCCCCAACCCGCCAAAAAAAGGACAGAGAAAATATGGACAGTATCAGGACAAGCAGTCCAAGCCGCAAGAAAAGGACACTAGAAAGACAAAGAAAGATACCGGGAAGTGGTGTGACTTCCATAAGAGCCCTTGGCATAACACTGCTGACTGCCGCTCAAAGCAGTCACTGGTGGCCGAAGTGAAAGCCTCTGAATTAGATGTAGATTATGACTCTAAGCCAGAACCAGAAAGGGGAAGATAGATCATTGACGTGGAACCCAGTGACATTTTTGTTACCACCAAGCTCCAGCCTGGTGAACCAGACGTGCCAGAAGAAGGAACGCACCTCTTCCATTCACAGATGTTGGTAAAAGGCACCCTGCTACACTTCATTGTTGATAGCGGTAGCTAGAATAACCTCATCTCAGTAAAGGTCATCAAGCGGCTAACCCTGCCAACAATGCTGCACCCACAACCGTACACCATTGGATGGCTCCACCAAGGAAGCGATCTCCGCGTCAGCCAACAGTGTTGACTGTCGTACGACATCAAGCCCTTCAAAGACAAGGTATTGTGTGATGTTTCTCCTCTCGAAGTTTGTGATGTTATTTTGGTCCAACCTTATTTATGGAAACGTCATGCTGTATATGAGTCTAGGCCTCGTAGTGTTATTATTACTTTGAACAAGAAATTGTACAGGATACCCGAGGCAGTCCCACCTAGTGCTATTTCCTTGATATCTGCTAAGCAATGCAGGAAGGCCATCTCTCAGACAGGGAATTTTGTCTTCTTCATGATTCGCTCTCAGAATAAGCGAAAGATCACAACCACATCTAGGGTCTCTACGACCGACCTCTCCACACAGCAGAAGCAAGTAGATAAGGTCATAGAAGAATACTCAGATATCTTCTCCTCACCTACAGGGGTACCTCTGCACTGCCAGGTCAAGCACCCCATCGATCTGACCTCCGATGCACTACTACCCAATGGGCCAATCTATCGTCACTCTTTGTTAGAGAATGAGGAGATCAAGCAACAGATCCAAGAACTACTCCACAAGGGGCACAAACGCCCCAAATCATCACCTTGTGGGAGCCTAATCGTGATGGTACAAAAGAAAGATGGAACCTAGAAACTCCGTATTGATTACCAGGCTCTGAATAAAATCACAGTCAGAAACCGGTACCCAATTCCCCGAATCGATGACCTCCTTGATCAACTCACAGGGGCCAAATACTTCAGTAAGATTGATCTGAAGTCTGGCTACCACTAGGTCCCGATAGAATAGACAGATGTATGGAAGACCACCTTCAAGTCAAAAGAAGGCCTTTTTGAATGGTTGTTCATGCCCTTTGGTTTGACAAATGCTCCAACCACTTTCATGAGGATGATGGATGATATCCTGCGACCATTCACCAATACTTTTGTAGTGGTGTATCTGGATGACATTCTAATTTACAACAAGACTTGGGCCGAACACTTGCAACATATTCAACAGGTTCTGCACACCCTGCGACAGCACAAGCTATACGCCAACTTGGAAAAATGCTCCTTCGGCATGGACATGGTCCATTACCTGGGCTGCATCATTGATCAACATGGTGTACATGTGGATCCAACCAAGATCCAAGTCATCCATGACTGGCCAGCCCCAACAACACTCACTGAGCTTCGAAGATTCTTGGTCCTTGCCAATTTCTACTGCAGGTTTGTGTTGGGTTTCTCCCATATTGCATGGGCCCTTAGCCAAATAAGCATGGGTGGTGGTAAGGCGAAATTTGCGTGGGGCCGTCCCAACAACACGTGTTCGATGATTTGAAGTAGCACTTGTGCTCGGCCCTAGTACTTTCACTACCAGACCTGCAACATCCTTTTGAGATCGAGACAGATGCTTCAGAATATGCTGTGGGCACCGTTCTCACTCAACACGACTACCCCATGGCATATCATAGTGAGACACTATCAGATACTGTCCGTAAGTACCCTACTTACAACAAATAAATGTACTCCATTGTGCAAGCATGCCGCCAGTGGAGACATTACATTCTTGGGAAGGCGATAGTCATCCACACTGATCATAAGCCACTGCAGTTCATGCAAACACATGGAAAATTACAGAATGATCGCCATCAAAAGTTCTCCACATACTTACAATAATTCCACCTCAACATCAAGTATAAAACAGGAAGCACCAATCGTGTCGCTGATTTCCTCAGCAGACCGCCAGTCACGACACTCACCATGGTGCTAGACTCTTGCGTCCATGAGACATCTGGATGGCCCCAACTCTATGAGACAGACCCTGACTTTTCCACCACCTACCAAATGTTGGGTGAAAACGCAGCTGTTGATAATTTTCATCTTCAGGATGGGTTGTTGTGTCGTCTGGGCCATATCTGTGTTCCATCAAGTGAGCGAGTGAAGCTGATTTGGGAAGCCCACTACAGTTGGGTGGCAGGAAACTTCAGCGTTGAAAAGACAGTGGCGATGCTATAGAAACATTTCTACTGGCTAAAACTTCGACATGAGGTCAACAAGTATATCAGGTCCTGCACTGCCTGTGCTATTGCCAAACCGACCACTAAGAAAAAGGGCCTGTACACCCCTCTTCCTACTCCTGATAGGCCATGTGAATCCATCCCAATGGAATACATGTCGGGCCTCCCATCCACCAAGCGGGGAAATGACTGTGTTTTTGTGGTTGTTGATCACTTTTCTAAGATGGCGATTCTGGTTGCCTGCAAGAAGAGCATCACAATAGAGGCCACTGCTAAGCTCTTCTTTGAACGAGTCTGGGTACATTTTGGAATCCCACAAACCATTGTCTCATATTGGGATAGTCGATTTATCAGTGCATTCTGGTCGAGCCTCTGGTCACTTCTGGACACCAAGCTCACCAAATCCATGGCCTTCCACCCCCAGACAGATGGCCAAACCGAGGTGGTAAATTGAATGATTGTGCATATCCTTCACATGTATAACTCAAAGCACCCTCGCACATGGGATGAGAACCTTCCCTATGTCCAACATATCTACAACCGAGCCCTGCATAGCTCAACCAACCACAACCCCTTTCAAGTGGGGTTGGTATTCCAACCATTGGGACCCATAGATGTTGCACTTCCCCTTGCGGTCACCTCGACCGAATCATCTCCTGCTCCAACTTAAGCTGAAAAAGCCACCCGGTTCATTGAGCAGATCCAACACATCCACCAATAGGTTTAGGATATCCTACAGAAGTCCAATGACAAGTACAAACAACGCCATGATCAACATCGGGTGCCGCATAAATTTCAGGTGGGCGACAAAGTTTGGTTGCACTTGCAGAAAGAACACCTTACAGGACCCCATTGGAATCTTCGCCCACTCCGTTATGGGCCGTACACTATCACCAAGGCCATGGGGGATAATGATTTTGAGCTCAACATTCCTCCTTTCCTTGGTCTGCACCCAATGTTCAACGTGGATCTCCTTTGCCCTTATTTCCCACCATTATTGGACACCTCAGAAGTAGCAGAACAACTGACACCAACAGAGCTCAACCCCAACTGCCTACAACAAGCATCCAATGATTATATTGTGGACAGACAGATCAAGGGCACTCGACAACAAAGGATCCAACTTTATCAAGTCATCAAAGCAGGGCAGCTCCTGCACCAGGGCAAGTGGCTCACCTGGGGCCAAATTCAACATAAATTTCCTCATCTGATGGGGGACCTCAACGCAATGGAGACCATTGATTACTAAGGAGGGAGGATTGATCCATATGGATATCAGTGGCCTCCCACCTTTTGCAACTGGCTCAAAATAGTTTTATGACAATTTTGGCAATTTACTATTTTTAGCAGTTTTAACTTCCGGGGCCATTTTGAGGGCCTAAATGAAGGTTTTTCAGGATATATCTCCTTAATGATATCCAAAGGCATGATTGAGCCCCAAAAATGAATCTCCTCAATGATACCTTTCCAACGGGCTATCACACGCCTAAAACGAAGATCGTATGCAAAAGTTACGACCCCGAGAAGTTGATGTTCTAACTTACCCAAACGAGGCCCACATGACTTTTGACGCTTCATCTCCTAGGGTTAGGTTTTTGGATGTCTAGGGTTTTTGGCATTATTTCTTATTGTAAAAAGGCCTTCAAAGCCTCATTGTAACCTTCTTCTTGTGAATGTGCGTTTCCGTCACATCTCTTCTCAGAGATAAGCCGCCACCATTCCAACAAGCTTGTTTCCGCTGCATTTTACAGTTTCAACTTTATTTTGTTATTGAATAGAAAACCAGTTTTACCGTATCTCTGTTATTTTGTGTTAAGCACTTATTAATAATCTGTATTCATTTCGTTCTTCTCATAAAATCCGGATCAGTCAGAGACAGATTCAGAGACAATGTCAGAGACATACAGTTATGAGGATCCTTCCAATACTGTCAGAAGAAGGAGTCCATGAAGAATCCTACCTATCCCTTCCCAAGATAGGTATCTTGGAAGATTCCGTTTTGGGGAAGTAGCCTAATATGGAACATTAATTTTTATCATTTGTAAATAGAAAAGTTAGCATGCATATGTAGTCCTTCTAAATTATGTTTCCATGGTTGTAAAGTAGGATGGAAATAGTCTTCTTTGTATGCAGTAAGGAGGTAGAATACTTATTAAAAGAGTGAAATAATTATAGGTGGTTTTTTATTAAACGCCATGAAAAATGTATGCTTTATGCTATGTACATCATACATATTTTATGTAAATTCCATGTTCATGTAATATGTTTTCTTAATGCCTTGTAAATAAGCAAGTCAAACAATACATTTGTTTGGGGAAACATGTTTGGATTTTTCTTTTAAGGAAGCGAGTGAAGGAAGTGAACAAGAAATTCATTCAGAGGCTCCAATAGATACATCATGTAGTACAAGAATGATGAATCCAATATGGCCCATAAAATTCCCAACACCAGAATGATCGAGTCCAAGATGAAGATCCAATATGGAGTTCCAAGATGGATATCCAAGATGACGATCCAAGATGGAAGTTCAAGATGGATATCTAAGATGGAGATCCAAGATGGAGGTCCAAGATGGAGTTCCAAGATGGAGATTCAAGATGGATTTCCAATATAGAGATCCAAGATGGCGATTCAAGATGGAAGTTCAAGATGGAGATTCAATATGGAGGTCCAAGATGAAGATCCAAGATGGAGTTCCAAGATGGAGTTCCAAGATGAAGATCCAAGATGGCGTTCCAAGATGGAATTTCAATATGGAGATTCAAGATGGAGGTCCAAGATGAAGATCCAATATGGATTTCTAAGATGGAGATCCAAGATGGCGATCTAATATGGAATTTCAAGATGGATATTCAAGATGGAGGTCCAAGATGAAGATCCAAGATGGAGTTCCGAGATAGAGATCCAAGATGGTGATCCCATATGGAAGTTCAAGATGGAGATTCAAGATGAAGGTCTAAGATGAATATCCAATATGGAGATACAAGATGGTGATCAAAGATGGAATTTCAAGATGGATATTCAAGATGGAGATCCACGATGGAGGTCCAAGATGAATATCCAAGATGAAGTTCCAAGATGGAGATCCAAGATGGAGATTCAAGATGGAGTTCCAAGATAGATATCAGTTCCAAGATGAAGATCAGTTGAAGTGCACTTAAGAAAAGTGGATAGAGACCAGAAAAGTGAGGAAGCTTTATCGTCACTAGGTTTTTGAGTAATCCATACTTTTGGAGGTCCAAAAGTTCTTTAGTGGGGAGGTGTGATCCAGGAGGATCCAAAATGCTAAAAAATTGATAGTCTTAGATGCTAATGAAAATGACTTCATTGTGTAGAGCTTGATGAGATCTTTCTAACATAGTTTAAACGATCTCAAATGAATGTCATATGAATAATTTATGATGTCATGAAGATTTTGACCAACATGAAAAAAGTCAAATAGGGTAAGACACATGGCAGCCCTAGAAGATGACACATGGACTGTACGGATACTATAAATATGCCATGTGGCATCATTGAAAGGATGGCACATGGAAATACAAAAGGGTAACATGGCAACAAAAAATGATGTGGCAAGGTGTTGACGTGGTAGGTACAATGCTGATGTGGCACAACAATGATGGACACGTGGTAGGTGACAGGTGGCAGTACAACACTGATGTGGAAGATGATAGGTGGCAGTACGACACTAATGTGGAATGTTGATAGGTAACTAATAGGTGTATGGTCGAGGTGATGTGGTATGCTGACAGGGAAGCTGACATAGGTAGGATGACTGTGCGCTGACATGGTGCTAACCATGCAACAGGTGGACCAATCAGATGATGCCATGTGGCATCTTTCGATTGGAAAATATTGGCTAAGGCGTATCAAATGTGGTTAGGGTCAAAGGGAATTGAACCCCCAACCTCCATGCATATATTCCAATGCCTTAACCATATGACTCCAACCATTTCTCCAACCACACCGTTTGTTAAGGCATGTGTGAATCATTGTATTTAAGTTTATGCCAATGCCTATAATAAACCGAACGACAAGCATGTGATTTGATCCCTTGACCCGCACTATATAAACCACTTGCCTTCACGCTATGCATCGACCATTGTGACAAGGGTCCTGGTTGGTTAAAACAACCAACACATATTTATTTAAGTGTTAATTAATTTCCCATCAAGCATATAGGGGTTCGGGTGGGGTTCAACCCCCCGACTTTCCCTATATAAACCAAGCTCTGACCATTTGTGCTACACACAAATTTTGGTGTCAAGAACTCAATGTGAGTTCATTTTAGCATGGGAATGCATGCTGAGAGTAGGTATTGCATCGATTTTCATGCCAAGAACTCAAAGTGAGTTGTATTGTCTCAAATTTCATGCCAAAGGGGGTGTTTTGGCACATGTTCAAAACATAGTCGAGTTTATACTCGTTCTTCTCCGAATTTTGAGAGGAATTTAGTGGTGACCTATTTTTCTAGGTTTGAGAAACATAATTGAAGGGTGTCTTCAAATTTTCCATTGTAAGACATCATTGCATCAAGAATTTGAGCATTAATAGAGCGGTCTCTCATTTGGAAGCGAACCCGAAGACATAGCCCAAGATGGGTGAACTCCGTTATCAAATCTTGTATTTCTTAGTTGTTTTATTTTCTGTTGTGTTATCTCTCATTTTTCCTTAAGTTAATCATTGGTTAATGAATTTTTGGATAGGTAAGGGTATTCACTTTTTATTTTTCAAATAGTTAAGATGATCATAATTTCCAAATCAGGTTGAATGTAAATGTAAGCTTAAGAATTAATTTGACATCTAAGGATTTTAGGATCACTTTCACACTTCAAGAAGGCTCATGCTTTGAAGATAGGGAAGGATGCAGTGGAAGATAGATAGTTGTTCAAATAGTCCAGAATGCTTGTGGATCGAAGAAACTATACGTCATTGTGGATATGAGATATGAATGTGGGGATTTCTATCCAATAGTTCAGGGGAGATCTGAGATTTGGGAGTTAAACATCATACCTTTACAAGGGTTATGAGACATTGCAAGTGCTAATGTGTCCAATGATGTTGGGAAACTTGCATTATAGAAGGGAGACTATACCCTTTAGTGGAACATGGAGTGGCTTAAAGGAGTCTTACTCTTCCAAGATCTTTTTCAAAAGACAAATCTTATAATATGTTTGGTTTTTTTTTAGCCAATGTTGCTTGTTTTTTTGTTTTCAGTAATGTAAGCCTTAAGAGAGGATGTTGGAGTTTAATTGTTACATTGTTGTAATAAAGTCCCATTCTATAAGTGACTAATTAGTTAGAGGAGCTGTTATAATGGTTGAGGTATTTCCTCAACCTCTTCTTCTAAATTAAGAATAAGTTAGATTTGATAACAACTCTCTCTCTCTCTCTCTCTCTATATATATATATATATATATATATATATAAAATTGCATTGCATTGGGGTGGCAGGTGTGGGGATGGGTTATTTTGAGCGCTAAAGGAATTTTTGAAATCAAATATGTTCGAGGACTGGGTAAGTCAACAAATAATCATGCTAAAGCCTATGCTTAGTTGCAAGGTCTAAAGTTCACAACATGTATCAACATTCAAAAAATATGCGTGATAGGAGATTAAAAAAATATCATTAGAAATTTGGTTATAAATACTATTCCAAGTGATATTCTTTTAGCATCACTACTGGAAAGGATACATCAAGAAATCAAAACTCTATTGGAGGTCAAGTACTTTCATGTTCTGCTAGAGAAAAGCACACTATCCAACAATTGTGGAAATCAAGCTACACTATTGAAAATAGGGGAAATTTTGGTTAATGGTAACCTAAGTTGTCAACCATTTCCATAGTTAATATGAAGGACATACCCATGTCACTTCCATTTAAATGCACAGATGGTTGTACTCAAGAAAAGTCCGATCAACTAATGTCTAAGGACTACCTCCCTCGACTCACATGAATTTGCATTCACTTCTAATCACACTTTAATTCATGGGAATATTTCTCTAGCATAATTGTGGGATAATCATAGGGATAAAGGTTTATTAATGGTCAAGATTAAGTGTAGGATTAGGTTCATCATGTTTATGCTTGTTTTTTCTTCTGTTCTTAAGCATTGGTAAGTAGAATTCCTCCTTTCTCTTATTCAAAATTGGGTTGACTAATGCAATAGGATGGTGTTATAAGGTTTCATCCCCGATTCTTTTCTTTAGCGAGGTAACATATTTGTTTTCTCCTAGACATATATAGTGTTCTCTCTGTGCTCTTTGTTTAGTTTCAGAGTTTGATTTCAGTTGGGTAGAGGCTTAGCCATTTCAAAAGGATTTGATTCTCCTTCCTCTAGCACATAACATGATCCCTATTGTTTTTTCTAAGGAAGGGATTTATCCTTCTCCTCTTTACCTGAAATATCCTTTATGTAGTATATATAATCCAAAGTCATAGCTCCCTTTCATTGAATCCTTGGTCATAGGTTTATAGAAAAAATAATGTCTCAACATTGATGGAGCTACAATTTCGTACTAGGTATTATACAACATTCATAATTGGATGGATTATAGAGAATTGTAGGAATTTAGGAGGGCATTGAGAAGCCATGAGGACTCCATCCAGGGCAAGAGAAGCGCCATTTTGGTGGCCATAAGCATAATTCAAGAAGAATATAATAATGTAACTTGGAAAATTGCCACAATAATGAGTACTTTGGTTCAATTTAAGTGTCAAATCTCTATGTTGGAAGCGAACTACAACATGCTTCACACTATGGTCATAAATCTATCTAAAGGAGATCAACCAGGGGCCTCAAATAAGGTACAATCCATTAATTCCAACTAGGCTCTTAGGGAAGACAAAACTGTTCACCATCTACCAGAGCAAGAATAAATTGTCAAGATGGAATTTGACTCAGCCAAAGCAGTTCAAGATGAAGCATCCAATCCACATACATTTTGTTAAATCTATATGTTCTTTAAAGTCGCTAGCTTTTTAGGCCTTTTTTCTAGAGTCTATACCACTAAGTTTTGTTGGAATAAATGGTTATTGACCTTATTCAACTGTAGTTATATGATAGTAGTTTTTGCTTCTTTAAATTACTATTTAAGGCTACTTAAATCAGACGTTTGATATATGTTTGCAGTGAGCCTCACTACAACATTTTTCTTAATACAAATATCTCCTAGTTATGGTTGAAAAAAGAAGAAGTTGTTCTGTGCTTTTTATTTTTATTTTTAAAGATGGTTATATTTATGTTTATTTTTATTTTTTTCCAATGTTTCCTTTTTTAATTTTGTTTTAATTTTTTTTATGTTTAGTGTTGTTAGTTAGTTTTTTGTTTTTAAAACAAATTTTGTTTTTAATGTTTTTTACAAATTTTGTTTTTTTCTTAAGTTTGTTAGTAAAATATATAGTTAAAAATTATTGTTTCGCAATTCATGGTTTTAGAGTGGTTATTTATTTATTTTTAATATGGTGATGTTTTTATGATTTTCAATTGAAAAGTTTAGAAATTATAAAACTTAGGAAGTTATATTTTTCAATTTTGGGTCCAGGGAAAATGACATCAAGGAGGGTATCTATGATTGTTTTTGGAGAAACATTTGTAATCATGGCATCTAAAATTGAAATTGGGGCCTTCGAGACTACTAACCAACAAAATACTAGTGCTTCTATTCAAGATCCAACAATTGAGCTATAAAAAACTATGAAGAAAAATAGAGATTGGAAATCAACATCAGGTGAAAAAAAAATGGACCATTGTTGGTATGTGAAGGATATATAAAGTAACAATGGAGAAAATGTATATTTGTAGTGTGTTGAGTTTGAACACCTATAATCAAATTATCAATTACTTGGCTTGTTATGATATATATGTTTGTTGTTAGACATAGTGATTGTGTATGCACTTGTGAAACAAGTGAAGACACATGCTAAGATTAGATATTGTTTCAAAGTGCTCAATTGTAACATGCAAGCAGGTTTTTTAGAACTATGTGCATTATCATGCGAAACATCGAGAGAGACAATGTAATTTTGTTTATTCTTATTTATGTTTTATATATTATTATAATTACTGTCATATTTTTTCTCACGTATTTAACACTAAATCACTATATTTTATTTTTACAAGATTTTTTATGCCACTTTCACATATGTTGGCTTCAATTTATTCTATGGAGGAAAATATAACGGATGTCATCCATGCATTTCATATCGACAAGGCACAAGAAGTAAGGAAAAGGACAACAAAATGCACCATAACTTCAAATTTCAGGAGAAGAGACACATAAACAACAACAAAAAAAAGGAAATATAGCAATATAATAAGGTTAGAAAGGTCACAATTAAACATATGGAAACCCCAAAAGAAGATGGTGTTGAAATTGGTGCCAATGAGGTTGCCACTTTTTCTTAAAATAAGAATAAATAAGAGAAACACAAAATCATTATTCTTGATAATGTTTCCATTTCTATTGATAAAGAACAAATTACCGATTTAGATGAAACTCCTTTAAATAATAGATCGAGGAAATCTATTGTTGTTGACGAAGAAGTCATAGTTAGCTTTGAATATCACACTGAAATTTCCGGGGGTAGCAGGGAAATCAAAACATCAGGTGTCGATCTAGAGGGTGGTGTGATGAGAACAACACAAAATTACCATTTGAGATCTATTGAGGAGGAAAACTTTGGTTGAAAATGGCCATTCATTTCAGTTGAATGTGAAATAACTTTATAGACCCACAAAAGGCCAAGAGAAATATCAAATTATAAAGCCACACCACTTGCATATTCACAACTTGAAAAGATTGATGAGGTACAATCCATATACACATGCGGTTGACTACATGGTTCTTGTTGACCCATTGGAGGTTCCTAGTAGGGAGGCATTTGATCGATCACAATGTCTTAACTATAAATATTATGTAATTGGGGGAAATAATTTTGTAGAGGACAAAAGATAATTTATGCAAAAGTATCCCGATAACCCTCTTTTTGAAATAGTCAAATGTATCATTTGTGCTAGTTTAGCAGATATAGAACTAAATTCATTAGCATGGGATCATAACACATATAGTGAGTATAAGATGTCCATGACATTCATACAATGGGTGAGATTTGTCCATAATGAATTTTAGGAAATATTTCATGGGGAGAGACCAAAGGTTGATGCAAGCTTTTAGAAGCAATTTTGTATAGAAATAGTCTTCCCAATTGATGATGAAAGTGTGAAACAATAAAGTTGCAAAAAAATGATGCATTTAGAGTTGCAGATAGTTTTTTTTAATTGAGATTTAAAAATAGACATACATGATATTTGATTATTGAGATCTTTAGCTTATGGGAGAATATTGGAATAAAAAATCAAAAGGTTAAAAAGTGTAAGAGCTCATCATTTAGCACTATCAAGATAGGACCTCTCGAAATCAAGAATCTATGAGAAGGGATGACTATAACAACTTAGAGATCGATGCAAGGAGTGAAGAATGAAACACTTATCATGACCATACTATTGTGTGTAAGGTCATGTGAATTATTAAGGAAGAAATGTGTAGTGAGTTTCATAAGTAAGTTTGTTGAGTTATTTTTAATTAATTTTAGCTTTATAATTTTTTATTTTCTATTTAACATATTAATGTTCTAATTATTTTACTATAAATATCACTATAACATTATTTATTACATTTATATATTCACAATGTTTATGTTAAGCCCTAATATTGGCTCATTACCCCTTAATTGGGGCATATTAGATTAGTAATGCTATTTTATTTATGTC
>ML799300.1:134116-148087 GCA_009831015.1 Picea engelmannii
TGGTACTTGAACATTTAAGTGGGGTAAAAGGAGGTTGCCCCCTCGAAGAGGCTTATTATCTGAAATTATCTCTTTTTCAAGGCGTTGAGTACTTTTCCTGAGGTTTTTCTATGCTATATTGAAGTTTGGTTCTTAACAGTTTATATGAGAATAGAAGGGCAAATGGTCAAAATGTTTAATGAGGAGAGTTGGGATGATGTTAGATGCGACTATCTAGAATCAAGATCTACAACAATATTGCAATAATTTTTTGTTGCATTAAAAAATGTATGTATATTTATTATATTCATTTTGTTCATTTGTAGATTAATCACTTTTTTTTTTACATGAACTGGAGAATTTTGTATTAAAAAGGTGTGGTTAAGACCATTGTAGTACAAAAAATCCATTGCTAAACCTTGGAAGTTCAACTTCTATGAGTTTTGATACTATTATTACCAAATTTGTGTCTACATACTTGCTAACTATCCTATCTTTTACATTACTATTGTATTTCGTGGTATACAACCTATAATAAACGCCATTTATACATATTGTAAGACAAAAAATGTTTCCTAAAGTTTAAAAACATCAGCTACCCAATTCCTTTTTGACCTCCAAAGGATAGTGCTACTCCCAATTTGCATCCATTGCTGACTCATTGAGGTATGACACTTGGTTCATTGTGGTTGTTGACAGATTTCTTGAAGCTTCCTGATTTCTAGAAGGGGTAGTGGACTACCCATTTTTGTTCTCCATCTGTTCCAGACGTCCTTGCAGGTCCTCAATTTGACTTCGTTGAGCAAAGACTTCATCCTACAATATTTCTATAAGGTGGAGATGTTGAGAGAGAGTTTCCAACTTAAATGTCATCGTGGAGATGATTACTCCCAAATGAATTTTCATTCATTGACACCTTGTACATTCCTTATCTAAATCTTGATGTCCTCGCCCTGTGACATAATCCAGAGAGTCCGTGTTCCTAGATGGCTTGAGAAAATTCTTCATGTTCTCCATGCTACAAGCAGGGAGACAACACCTGTAGAGTTTGATGCGAGAGGGGACACACCAATACCCAAGAGGGAAAGGGAAATCAAAGAGCATGGGTAGAGAAAGGAAATAAAATATGCCTTGACATAACTAAGCGGGAGACCGAGGAGAACTGTGGAGGCTCAGGAGAAGGGAAACCCACGAAGGGCAAGAGAAAGTCAACAATGGATGAGACCCAAGGTCCAGAGAAGACCTAGGAGAGAATTTTGGAAAAAATGGAGGAAACAGTTCAGAGATGGCCCAATGAAAACTCAAAGTGACAACCTTACTTGGTAGGCAAGCATAGAAAACTGATTTATAACCCCCCAAAAATAATCAACTTGTGAATTCATACAATTCTCAATTGGACAAAGAAATACCTCATTCACAGGAAGAACCAAGGAGTAATGATGAGAGGACCTGTGATGTACTTGTCTCACATGGATCGTTGTACTTTGGACATGTGAAATACCAAACAAAGGTTTGGAACTGTTGTCATCCGATCTTCTCAATTCTGTGTCATGCCTTCTACATGCTCACCCAGTTTGATCCATTGCATCCTTCTGACTACTACCCACGAGATCACCTGTGCGATTGTTATTACCACCCCTCACCATGATGGAATGGGTGTACCATCCTCCATGAACTCTCTTTATCACATGGCGTGACATATCTCATGCCATCATCCTTCTCCACATGGTGGATTTCATGCGAGTTCTATGCTTGCCACCTGGTATCCCCATAGCATTGAGGGCCCTGGTCATATTGATTGCTGCGATCATCAAGGGAGGGGGGATATACACTCCTCATAACCCACTCCCAAAGTTCTAGGTTCCTTTCCTATGGTCAAATTGGCCATTTTATCAGCCTCGACATTATTACCTCTAAGGACATGAAAATAATTGACCTTCAAGGTCCTAGAGAAGAGGAATATTCTATCAATGAACCTTTTTAGACTCAAAATTTTAGGATCATATCCCACGATCATAATCCTAATGATCATATTTGAGTATCCTACTGTGTTCAAAGTTTGAATTTTTCGATGCTTTTCCAATTGAATACCTTTTAACAAGGCATAAGCTTCAGCTTTATTATTGGTTTCCTTCCCTAGATTCCAATAAAAATTCGAAATTATTTTTCCTCCGGGTTCGAAGAGAACTCCCCTGCACCTACCTCTCCTTGGTTTCGTTTAGAAGCTCCATCAAAGCAAAGAGTGTGTCCCGATTGAATTAGAATCCATTTGTCAAATTTGAAGATAGGAGAATGAATATGCAATCATGATTGCTGCAAAGAAAAAGGTATTTGTAATTGATGAAGATTGAATTTCAAAATCCATGCTTTCTCTGAAGTATTCCATTTATTCTTATCCTCTAAGCTCATTTTTTTGGTTGTCATTACCTCTGACATTTGGGAAATTTCCTTACTTGCTACAATTTGAGGTTGATTCTTTTCAGTATGGAAGATAAATCTGTTACTAGCTAGCCAAATCTAACAGCTCACAAATTTGGGCAGGGATTTCCACAACCTTTTAAATATTGAATTTCCATGAAAAGACCCTTGGTAGAATTTTTCCCAATGCCCCAAACAAGAAATATAATTAGAAGGCCATCTTACCTGGTGGATCAGTTCTCTGTACATTGTTTCCAAGAATTTTGAAGAAAAATTACACTCCCAAAAGAGATGTTGACTTGATTCATGAGTTCTCTGACAGAGGGCACAAGTGAAAGAGCCGTGGAATCCTTTTTTCATCAAATTTTCTCCCATTAGGATATTTCCTTGAGCTAGAGTCCAAATGAAGATATTTATTTAAGGGAGCATGTTTGAGTTCCATATGTTCTTCCATCTAGATGATTTGATTAGATTCCTTGATTTGACAAGTATGATTTTGTATCCTTCTTTCACTGTGTATCCAACAGGTCCCCATCCACAATTGTCCTAGATGTCATAGTGTATAGGGGTTTCCCCTTTGAGAAATGAAATCAATATATGGGCTTGACACTGCAAGTGAGTAGGGAAGTCTCATAGACTCCATCCCTTCCAGGTTCCATCTTCATTCCAGGAAGAAATATCATAAAGAGTAATTTTGTAATCTGAGATCTTCCATCTTTTCAAATTGACGATTTATTATGATTGAGATATGAGATCAGATCCCGAGATGGGATCTTGCTATAGCCTGATTATATTTCCATTTCTTGGAATCCATGAGAGGTTTTATTTACAGAAGGGGATTGAGGCTCAAAATAATTTCCATATCTGTGTACCGAGATGACCTTCTGGGATATAGTCCAAGCATATTTTTCTGGCTCCCAAGTTATATTTTTTTATTATGGTTGTTTTCCACCATTCCTTTTGGACCGTTATTAATATCCATACTAACCTGAAACCCATATCTATGTTGATCACTTCAGGATCTCTAATTCCAAGCCTTCCATTATTTTTAGGAGAGGAGACTATGTTCTAGTTTACTAAGTGATTTATTTTGGAATTGGACTTTCCTCCTTGCCAAAGAAATCTACAAATGAGCTGGGCCATATCTTTCATTGGACCCTTGGGATCCAAAAGGGAAGAGAATTGGTAGAGGAGCATGGGGGAAATAAATTATTTAATTAGAACTACACGCCCAACTAGATTGAGCCACCTTGTCCCCCAAGAATCCATTTTTTCTCTGATTTTCTGAAGAATTATTTGCCAATATTCTCCTGGAAGATATTTTAAACACATAGGCAGTCCAATGTACTTAAAGGTTTTCCATTAGTTTGAGATAGAAAATCTGAGGATTTGAGTAATACCTATAAGATTGTGAACAAATAAATTCCACACATAGATTTAGATTTTGAACTTATTCAGTAAACCTCCAAACATTGAGAGGAAATTTTCTAGGACCTGCTTTATTCTTCTTTCCATGACTTTGGAGGCGCCACTTAATAAGATCGTATCATCAACGAATTGGGAGTGGTTAATTCTCTTGACCCCTTGAGATATTTTGATACCTAGGATTGTTCCATTTGTGCATTCCCATTCTAATATTTTGTTGATAGATTATGCCATGAGAACATATAAGAGGGGGGAAAGAGGGCATCCCTACCTTAATCCCCTAGAAGCCTTAAAAAAGGAGTATGGTATACCGTTTATGAGGTGAGCAATCCAAGGGTTAGAAATATAGGACCCAATCCAAGAAAGGAACTCTTGATTGAATCCAAACCTCTGCATCACTTTGTTAATAAATTCACGTTCTACTCTATCAAAATCATTTTCCATATCCAATTTAATTGTCATACCTGATTGTCCTCGGGAGTTGCTTGAATGAATTTACTCCTGCTCTAGGATAAATTTATCCCAAATTTTCATGCCTTCCACAAATCCCCCTTGATTGGGGAGAATTAAATATCTGAGAAGAGGGGTCATCCAATTAGCAATAATTTTAGCCATAATTTTATAAGATACATTATAGAGAGAGATAGGTTTGAATCTGTCAAGAGAGATCACTCCAATTTCTTTCGGGATTAGCGCTAAAAAAGAGGATTTGGTGGCTCCTCCCATTCTTTTTTATTTGTGAACACATCCAATCATTCTAATAAAATCAAATTTAATTATGGACCAACATCACTTATAGAAGTGAGGAGTAAATCCATCTGGGCATGGGGCTTTGTCCAGATGGAATTGGTTGATACCTTTTAGGATGTCCTCTTCTTCAATTTGTTGGTTAAGTTTGAGATTTTCTTCTTCAGATATTTTGATTTTGATGTGAGTGAGGAGAGACTTACTTATATCTTCATCTATATTTCTTTCTGAGGTGTACAAATTTGAGAATTTCCTTGTGGCTTGCTGCTTTATTTGGTCAAAATATTTTATGATATCTCCACTCTAATTTTTTATTTCTGAAATTTGATTTTGCCACTGTCTTACCTTTGTTTGTCTATGAAATAAGGATGTATTTTGATATCCTTCTTGCAACCACAAGCTTATGGATTTTAATCTCCAAGTGATTTCTTCTTCTTTTAAGGATTGAATGTATTCTTTGTGAACCATTTGTTCCAACATTATTTGACTTTGCTAAATTTCTTTTGTCTCAATTTCCCCTTGAATTTTTTCTAGTTGTTTCTTTTTTTCCATGACCTTGAGTTGTTGTGGCCTCGAGGGTACTTTTTCCCAAGATTTGGGGGCCTCTTTAATCAGCTTCAATTTATGCTCCTAGATGAATACATGGGGCCCAATGATCCATTGACTCTAGATTCATGAGACAGTGGGGAAAACTCTGGTCGATCCATCCAAAGGGGATTAAACCTGAAAGGAATGGCCCCCCAATTCTTTTGAAGTTCAAAAACCAACGAGTTAGGTCAGTGATCCGATCCTGCCCAAGGAAGAATCATTGAGGAGGTTGATTATGGGAGTGCAAGAAATGAACTACTAATTAGAAAATGATCAAGACTGGAAACAATATGACTTGGCCCTGCTCTTCTATTATTCCAAATATATTGACCTTTGGTGGGAGGGACATCAAAGTGTTCCAAATCTGAGATAAGATCGCCCATTTTTTCCCTATATTGGTCTCTCACTATGGATCCTCCTCATTTTTATTTTAGGCCTCTTGTAGTATTAAAATCTCCTTCTATAATAAGATTTTGGGGGACATTTCCATTTGCTAAATCTAGGAGGGATCCCCAGCATTCAGATTTTTCCAAGTAATTATTTGGCATATGACATTGATAATATTGAAGATCTTACATGTGGCTTTCCTAGAGAGAAGAGCCATCATCTAGAACTAAGTTTGAAGATGATCCTCTAGGGTGAATTCTTCTGTGTTCCAAAGTGTGCAAAGCCCTCCTGAAACTATTTCCTTAGGCACTCCATGTAGTATGGGAACTTCCTTCATGTAGATCTCTGCAATGTTTTTTTCCTTGCGTGTTGTCTTCACAAGAATAAAATGTGTTTCCTTAGTCAATTTGTCCACCACCACCATAATGGAATCATGTTGCTTCACTATTCTGGGAATATTTGTAATGTAATATATTGTAACCACTTCCCACTTCCATTATCTAATGGGAAATTATTGTATCAATCTCGTTGGATGTTTGTGATTTGTTTTCACCTTTTTGAACTCTAGACATAGGGCTATGTAGACAACCAATTCTTTCTTTATTCCCCCAAAAAAATATTGGCTCCTTATAGCTGTAATGGATTTCTGATATCCTCGGTGCCTAGCATATGGCACATTGTGCATCTCTCTCAACACTATATTTTTCAGCTCTGTGGAATTTGGAACATACACCTTGCCTTTGTATAAGAGGATTCCATCCTCTCTTAATTCATAATTTTTAAAGTTCTATTGTAATATGCCTTGTTGTAAGTTTTTTTGTATTTGCAAATAATGTTGATATGAATTTGTTGCTTCAATTTTTTTTTATCTTTTAGACCTATTCTGTACATTTTGATGGCTGAAATATGAACTTCACGATCTCTTCTGTTGATTGCATATGCCACCTGATTTTCTTTGCCTTTGATATGTTTAATTTTGAAGTCATACTCATTAAGAAAATACAATCACCTAGTTTGTCTAGCAATTAATGTCGGTTTCCCAAATAAATGTTTTAGACCACAATGGTATATTCTTAGTTCAAATGTCCTCCCCATGAGGTAATGCCTCCACATTTTTAATGCATGTACAATTGTTTCCAACTCTAAATCATGGGTAACATAATTCCTTTCATGCTCTTTTAATTTTCAGGACTCCTAGCATACCACATGATCTTTTTGACTAAGGACCCCATCAAGCCCTTCCTTGCATGCATCTATGCACACTACACAATATTCATCTGGATCTGCAATCTTTAATTTGGGATCACTTGTCAAAATGTTTTTCAATTGCTGGAAACTCTCTTCACATTTTGGATTCCACTATAATTTCACTCCTTTCTTTTGCAATGAAGTGATTGGGCTCATAATATTTGAAAATACCTTTATGAATCTTCGATAATAAACCGCAAGACCCATAAATGATTTGACCTCTATCACATTTCTTGGTGCTGGATATCTTTTAATGGCCTCTATTTTCTCGGGATCAACTGTTATCCCATTTGTTGAAATAATATACCCTAAGTAATGGATCTTCTTTTGATAAAATATGCACTTACTTAGCTTGGAATACAATTTATGCTCCCTTAAAACCTTTCACACCATTCTCAAATGCTCCTCATGCTCCTTTTCAGACTTGGATTAGATGATAATATTAGTTATAAAAACAATTACAAACTTGTCCAAGTACTCTTTGAACACTCCATTCATTATACACATAAAAATAGTCGGGGCATTTAATAGTCCAAATGGCACCACCATGAATTCATAATTCTCCTCTTCCTTACTGAGCTTGTATCCTCTTTGCCAAACTTGTCAATTTTTACGTTGTTTTGAACATTTTTTCCTAGTATCTTCTTCTTTTATCCTCACTTGATCATAGCCTAATCTTGAGTCAATCTTGGAAAATATTCTTGCACCTTTCAATTGATCAAATAAATCATCAATCCTTGGCAAGGGATATTTTTTCTTTATAGTGACCTTATTAAACTATATGAAATCAATACACAATCTTAATATTCCATTTTTCTTCTTCACAAAAAGAATTGGGGCTCCCCAAGGTGACACACTTGGGCGTATATACCCCTTCTTCAAAAGTTCTTCTAACTACATCTGCAACACTTTAGATTCTGGTGTGCCCATTCTGTAAGGTGTCTTGGACACTGGGGAAACTCATTGCACCAAATCAATAGAGAAATCAATGTCTCTCTTGGGTGGAAATCCCGGGATTTCCTCAAAAAAATCTTCAAAATCTTTCAAGATTTTCACTAGATTCCTCTTCCATGTGGGATGCAAAAATTTGACATCCCTTCTTAAAACTCTTTTTTAGCCACATGGATGAAATTTCTCTAACAACTAAAGCTCTCAAAATGCCTTAAATATTCCCTTGCTACTCTTTCTCATCAAGACAAGTTATTGTCTTATTGTAACAGTCTAGGATAGCATGGTGTTTTTCCAACCAATCCATGCCAATTAGATAGTCATATGAACCCAAAGGTATAATTTTCACATCTACCTTTGTATTGATTCCATTGATGTCTACCAGACAGTCTTTAACCAACTCATTGATCTTTCTCTTAGCCCCTGTGGCTAACTAAACTAACCAATATTTCTTATGCTTACTCCTTTGCAAGTGAAATATTTCAATAATTTTATTTTTCATGTAACTATGGCTAGCTCCGGAATCAATTAAAATTGATTTTGGTTGGTTATCAACCTTACCTTCCACTTCAATCATAGGGGACTGATATTCTGCTTGCTTATTATCCAAGGCTGCATAAATCCTTGGCATGCTTCCTGCCATATCTTCTATCATTTCAGCCTCCTGAATGTTGTGGAGAGTCCTCATTCTTTCTCCTTTGTGAGGGTGGTCCTTATACAAGTGATTCCCCTCACATACCCAATATTGTACAGGCTGTTGTCTTGGCCTTATCCCAAAAGAATCTACTATTTTGTTTTCATTTTGGGTTGACTTGCCTTGTTGATTTCATTGAGAGTTTTTCTTGAAAAAGGGTGGATTAAAACCTTTCTGCCTTTGCCCCCTCTTTCCTTTCATCTTGTCATTCCAAGTCTTTTGAAAGATTGACCTCCCTCTCCTCTATTCATAGAGATTCATTTATCTCCTTAAGGTCTCCTCCAAAGTCTCAAGGTTATCATATTGTATCTTATCATTGTAGAAGGAGGATAACCCACTAAGAAACCTTTGGATTTTGACCTTTTCATTCTGTATGAAGTCAACATACTTCAGTAATTCAAAGAACCTTTTCTCATACTCATCCATTGTCATGCTTCCCAACTTGAGTTCAAAGAACTCTTTCATCTTCCTCTCATAGTATTTCTCAGAAAAATATTTCTCTTGGAAATATCCTTTGAACTACATCCATGAGACCCTCTTCTCATCCAGATGCTTGGTTTTCTTAATATGATCCCACTACATGGTTGCCTTTACCTGCAAGTGGTAGGTTTCAATTATTATTTCTACCCTAGAGGGGTAATAATGTAGGTGGAAATATTCATTCATTTCCAATATCTAGGCCTCAACCTCTTCTCCCTTCCTATGCTCACCATTGAAATTTGGTGGCTTGATCTTCCTAATCTCACCTTGCAAGATGTCTCGCTTAGGCCTTCTCCTCTACCTCCTGACATGGGAAACACTTGGGCTACTCCCTGGCCTTGAACTAGAATGATCTATCCTAGTGGATTTCTATGGGGAATGATGGTTCCTTCTCCTACTCCTTGACTTCCTATCATTCCTATGTTTATCCCTCTTGTTATGGGATTTGAATGTTTTCACTTGTCTAGCACTAGATTTGGGATTTTTTCTAGAATCCTTACTGGTTTGATTCTGCAACATGTTCAATCTTTGAAGTATCTCTTCTCGAGCCTTCATGATATTTTCGTTATCATCTCTACAGTTCTGCACTTCTCTATGCATGATTCTCATAGTTAAAGGCTCATGCCTGTCTCTTCTTCTATTTGACTTAGTCTCAACATTACCCATGCTAACATGCAGACCTATGATCTATTCTTCATGAATGTAGGACCCTTTGGAATCTTCCATTGTTTTGGTTCTCATACAAAAACCAAAATGATTCTTTGAACCTCTAATTCTGTAGAAAATGTGCATGATTTTTTTTTTTATTTAGATGAAAATAAATACATACACAAATTGGAAAAGAAATCATAATTTTTTTTTCCCTTTAATGCTACCAGCCATATTCTTTTGAGTTGACAACATTTTTTTTGCTCAAATTAATTTTTTGTTTTAATATATGGATTCTCCTCCTGAAGACCTTTCCATCAACTATCTATTTTCCCAATTCCGAGTTCTAAGTAGAAAGTTATGGTCTTCAGAAGTTTTTACCATTTTCCCATTTTTAGCCTTGCATGTTATAGGTGTGCTCTTTCTCTCCCAATGAATTTTTAGATACCCAAAACTCAAATCTAGAAGCATGGATTACTTCTACAGTCCATGTGCTTTCCATAGACTGCTCCTGGGCCCCAAACTAACTCTTGAGCTAGGATTTGTGCCCTCTAAAAGAAATTCGGTACTAAATTTTACCCTTGACTATTTTGGTTGTAACTCCCTCATACAAGTTTTGTTTAGCTAACAATTTAGATTGCTAAAAATCTCTATCATTTTAAAAGAAGAAACTTTGCGTCCTAAAAAAGGACACACAGTGTCTTGCAAAATTGGTTTTCTAAAAAAGTTGTTTAGGCTCTCAAAAATTCCGTGCAAGATGAAGACCTTCAAAATCTAGAATTTTCATGGAAAAATTTACTAATTTGTTGTTGTATCAGTATTTAGATCCAAACCATTGATCTAAAAATCGGGACTAATCTCAATCGTTGATTTTATTAACCTTACCAAGTTGTGGCTAGACGTCTGTAGGCCTGTCGAAACTCTTCTCCAAAACCTTCCCATCGAACAACTTCAATTGCTGGGTATGCAAATTTCCCGAAAACGTTTGTGCAACCAATTGCTTAGGAAGGACGTTTCGCCCAACCATAGAATTTTTATTCAATTAATCAATAGAAAATCATCCTTGATCTAGGGCTAGGAATCCATAAAATAAGGGTGCACCTCACAGTCACTCACAACTCCATATCACACAACCCACTAGTTTTCTCCTACACCTATCCTGAATTATCTCCATCTCTCTTTCTCTTGACTTGCCCATCCCAAGGAATGTACCTCTTCACTACTCTGAGTCTATTGGGCATCCCATTCATTTTTAGGGTCTCTTTGGCACAGGTAGTTAGGAATCTCTCAACTAGGAACTCAAGGGACTTACTGCAGGAAAACCACAAGCAAAAACAACAACAAACACTTGATGATATAATGCAACTCAACCAAGAGTTCACTCTTCAGGCCTGAAAATCTAGCTATACAATTTCTATCTCAAAAATTGCTCCAACATGCTCTAGAATTCACCCAACCTTGTTGTTCTAACTCCCAAGCTCTTCTCCCCTCTTCTCTACTTGATGTTTTGTAAAATCTCAATGTGTAAAATTGCCTGCTACTACCCATACTAATTTCCTCTCCTTTCCCAAGATAATTGAATTCTCACTCTACCTAATGTTGATTGTACCTCAACCCCATGCTCCAATAACTATGGGATGTGACTCTCACACCCACCCTATGACATATATTTAATTATTGGGCTCTCGTACACTCAACCAAAAAATATAAGTTTTCCCCAAATGATAATAAAATTCATAAATGTGGGTTTGAATTAATACCCATAATTTATTTCCCTTTGAACACCTCTTGCACATCTCTAGGCATCCCCCCTCTCTTGTGGATTAATCATCCCCCATCTTTGTCCATATCACAACAGTCGGTATTATATTATATTTATTTACAATTTAGAAAACACATTTCACATTTACATTGCTTGGCCATAGCCACATCTATATCTACTTTATGCATTAATTAAACCAGGGATTATATTGGGGATGTTACAAGTCAAAAGTCCTAATCGAATCTAGCATATTATGTAAATTTTGTGTGCAAAGCACAAACTAATATTGTTGAACTTGAAAAAATTGCTTGAAAGGAAATAATAGAAATGATAAATTCTTAGAAGTAAGCGTGTTTGTCTAAATTCATCAATTCTTTAACTTGGTGCAATTTTAAGCAAACAAACAATAGATAAAACAACACATAAATTTGCAAGAAATTATAATGTAGACATAGTTCAATGCATTGCTTATGTTAGGGGTTGCTTATGCGGGTACGTATTAGGTTAAGGGTCACTTAATAATTAATTTAATTAAACCTAACAAATATTTAATTAAGAGAATGTTATTTTTAAATGTATATTTGTGCTTAAAAAATTAAGTAATTAATATTTTTCTTACATTTAATAATGTACACCGCTATAGACTAAGCAATCAAATATGCACTAATTTTTATACATATCTTGTTTTTCATCTATTTTTTGTACATTCAATTTATAACCCACTGGAAACATTTTAAATGCATTATAACATTTTAAATGCGATCATGGCCCCTTTAGAGGGGCGGGGGGGGGGATCCCCCCCCCTCTGTATTTATCTCCTCCTCTAGACTTTCTTGCCTTCTAATCTCTAATCTCCTCCTAAGAAAAATATGTTAAGTCCACCCCCTCTAGATTTGTAAAGAAATAGGACGACATTCCAAAAGTGGTTGTTCATCCCTCTTCAGCTCGACCCCCAGCGCTTAGATTGGTAGAAAACATGCTTATAGGGAAGTTTACTGGTTTATGGACCTCTCCCAAAGCCATGCACCATTGGCTATATCTGAATTGGAAAACAATGATCTAGGGACAAATGCCTGCAACTTTTTGTGGTAAGGGCTTCTTTGATTTCTTTTTTGAAAAAAAAGAAGATAGGGATTTAATCTTTCACAATGGAGCATGTTTCATGGGAGAAAGAGGAATGTACCTCAACAAATGGACTCTGAATTTCAGTCTAGAAAATGGAATTCCGTCAGCAGTCCCTGTCTGGGTTAGACTCCCATTCCTTCCTTTGCATTGTTGGAATGATGAAAATTTAAAAAACATCAAAAACTCGTTGGGAAAATATATTGATCATGCTGAACCATGAGAAGGGATCTGAGCATGTGCCAGAATCTGTGTGGAGGTGGATCTGGAAAAAGGATTACCAGAGGTGATTCAACTAACCTTGGACATCTGGTCTTATAAACAACATGTTGATTATGAAAAAATTCCTTTCAAGTGCAAGATGCCATGAATACAGGCACTTTGCGAAATTTTTTCCACAAGCCAAATACTCCCATCCACGAGAGTTGAATCAAAATCAATGGAAACAACCGAAAAGAAAAATAAAATAAAAGAGAAGGCTACATCAACGACCCCCCCACAAGGACATAGTGAAAAATCCTCGGCTCCCCGAGATCTCCCACCCAATTCCCCTCAGGAAGGAGAATCCAACAAAAAACGATTTGTTGGGATTTCAAACCCAGGTGAAAATACTGGAGATAATAGGGACTCTCAAGAAGGAAACGAAAGAAGGCGACAAGAAGAAACGAAAAAAGGAAAATAGAAAAGGAAAAGAGAAAGAAATTTCGATCTCAAGAGGGGATGATAGAGTAAAATCAATATGGTATCCCCTCCCAGAGATTCCAATTCTCCATGAGGAAGATCATCAAGGAAAATCTGAGAGAAATTCAAAATTAGAAGTCACCCATCTAGCCAGAACTAAAAAGGTAGGAAGAAAATCCAACATAAACAAAAGGGAATCGACAACAGATCGAGAGAAGGAATTATGCATCCAAAAAATTTTAGAGGAAGCATTAAGGAAAGAGAGAAAATCAGGTAAAAACAATGCAACCCAACCCAAGGGAACAACCTCTCAGTCCTCTAAAGGGGGGGCACCAAAAAGCATTGGTAAATGATGAAAATTGTCTCCTGGAATTGTAGAGGTTTAGGGAGTAGGGAAAAAAAGAAGAAGTAAGAAAGATAATCAGAGTAGAAAACCCCTTAATTATTCTACTCCAGGAGACAAAAATGAGGGAGCAAGAAACCCTCTAAGAAATGCAAAAAAATTGGAAAAAAGGAGAAGGAAAAGCAATCAGTTCAAGGGGTGCTTCAGGAGGGCTTTGCAAACTTTGGAACACAAAAAAATTCACCCTAGAGGATCATATTCAAAATTAGTTCTGGATTATGGCTTCTCTCTCTAGGAAAGCCACAGGTAAGATCTTCACAATTATCAATGTTTATATTCCAAATAATTACTTAGAAAAATCCGAATGCTGGGGATCCCTCCTAGATTTAGCAAATGGAAATATCCCCCAAAATCGGATTATAGCAGGAAATTTTAATACTACAAGAGGCCTAAAAGAAAAACAAGGAGGATCCATAGTGAGAGACCAATATAGAGAAAAAA
>ML799300.1:156179-191179 GCA_009831015.1 Picea engelmannii
CAAGAAGAGAGGGGAAGAGGGGGAAGAGATAGAGGGAGATGGAGAGAGATATGGGGGAGAGAGTGACCGAGAGACAGGGAGAGTGAGGTCGGTGAGAAAGAGAGGAAGATAGAGGGAGGGATGGAGAGGGGGGCAGAGGGGGGAGGGGGGGTTATTGATTTGTGTTAACAAGAATGTGTGCATGTTCATGTTGCTAATAACATGCATGTGTTTTAGGAAAGCGTGAACGCTTTAGGAATGTGTGCGTGTTCCTAAAGCGTGCACGTGTTATTTAAATTTCAAATTTTTTTCCAGGCGGGAGTGACAATTCTAGCATACGTGTTTGCTGAGTTGGTTGCCTCAAATTTAGGTTCAGGATGACAAACCTAGTGGTTCGGTCTGCAAATACATAAAAACATCCATTTTTATGAATTCCTCTTCATATATATGTTTTTTACGTTATTTTTATATAGGCTACACAATTAAGTTATTGACGAAACCACAAAGACAGATAGAGTTGGCTGTGCAGATTCCAAATAGACAATTTTGTTTTTTTAATTAATAATGTTTACTAATTTTAATCTATTTTTTTCTGGCATATATAAAAATCCTAGAATACATACATCTCTTATTTCTTCTATAACTTTTTGTCGGCTTAACCATTTTTTGAATGAGTTATATGTGACACTAGAGGAGACCGATATATACAATATGAAAAATAAATAAATTGTTTTGATCATGTTAAGACCCTCTTAGCTTGCACAGACAAAAGATGTTGTAATTTAAGGGATATGTTGACTTTGATAACTTCCAAAAAATATTAAATTAATATTATAAATTTTCAAAAAATACACCGCACAAGAAAAACGATTTATCTACAAGTATGCAAGTTTTTGGAACTAAATTCCATCGTTAAGGTACTCAACACCTACATGAAAAAACAAACAAACATATACCTTATATTTTGTTGGAAAAATAAGATACCACTATTAGATAAAATCAAATTTGACATAGTTATTCACAATTTCTATGAATAAAAGTTATATATTCGGAAATCTAATTTAATTTCCTACGTTTCATCTTCTTACACCATATTCTAATTCATTGTAAAAGTACCTTGAATAATCCATCCAAGTTACCATATTGATGTTTTTCCAGGTTTGCATTGCCACTAACGGGTCATGAGAGACCATCATTAGCTTGCACTCGCCCATAAGAGAAACAAAAAAAACATTATGCTTTATGATTTTTCCATTCCTATTGATGAAGAACACATTATCGATTTAGATGAAACTCCTATAAATAATGGATTGAGGAAATCTATTGTTGTTGATGAAGAAGTCATAGTTAGCTCTGAATATCACACTGAAATTTCTAGGGGTAGCAGGGAAATCATAACACCAAGTGTTTATCTGAAGGATGGTGTGATGAAAACAAAACAAAAATACCATTTGAGATCTATTGAGGAGGAAGAATTTGGTTGACAATGGTCATACATATCAGTTGAATGTGAAATATCTTTATAGACCCACAAAAGTCCATGAGAAATATCAAATTAGAAAGCCACACCACTTGCATATTCACAACTTGAAAACATTGATGAGGTACAATCCATATGCACATGTGGTTGACTACATGGTTCTTGTTGACCCATTGGAGGTTCCTAGTAGGGATGCATTTGATTGATCACAATGTCTTGACTATAAATATTGTGTGATTGGGGGAAATTATTTTGTAGATGACAAAAGATAATTGATGCAAAAGTATCATGATAACCCTCTTTTTGAAATAGTCAAATGTATCATTTGTGTTATTTTAACATATATAGAAGCAAATTCATTGGCATGAGATCATAACACAGATAGTGAGTATAGGATGTCCATGACATTCATACAATGGGTGAGATTTATCCATAATGAATTTTAGGAAATATTTCATGGGGATAGATCAAAGGTTGATGCAAGCTTTTAGAATCAATGTTGTATGGAAATAGTATTCCCAATTGATGATGAAAGTGTGAAACAATAGATTTGCAAAAAAATGATGCATTTAGAGTTGCAGATAGTTTTTTTCAATTGAGATTTAAAACTAGACATACATGAGATTTGATTATTGAGATATTTAGCTTATGGGAGAATATTGGAATAAAAAATCAAAAGGTTAAAAAATGTAAAAGCTCATCATTTAGCGCTAGTAAGATAATACCTCTTGAAATCAAGAGTATGTGAGAATGGATGACGATAACAACTTAAAGATTGATGCAAGGAGTGAAGAATGAAACACTTATCATGACCATATTATTGTGTGTAAGGTCATGCAAATTCTTAATGGAAGAAATGTGTAGTGAGTTTCATAAGTAAGTTTGTTGATTTATTTTTAATTGATTTTAGCTTTATAGTTTTTTTTTCTATTTAACATATTAATGTTCTAAGTATTTTATTATAAATATCATTATAACATTATTTATTCCATTTATATAGTCACAATGTTTATATGAGAATAGAAGAGAAAATGGTCAAAATGTTGAATGAGGAGAGTTGGGATGGTGTTAGATGCAACTATCTAGAATCAAGCTCTACAACAATGTTGCAACAATTTTTTGTTACATTAAAACATGTATGTAGATTTATTATATTCATTTTTTTCATTTGTATATTAATTAAATTTTATTTTATTACTTAAAATCCATATAAAAATGTTTTTTTCTTCTTCATAAAAGATACCGAAGAGGAATACAGAAGGAGTACTATAGAACTTTAAAATTTATATTAAAAAAGCCATGTTTGAAAGACAAAGAAAACAACTCCTTGAGAATGTTCAACTAGATGACACCCTTCATCACTACATTTGGAATGAGCTTGAGACTGTACAATATCAAGGAATACTAGGTGTCTATGAAAACATTGCAAATCTTGTTCCTAAAAAAGAGTATTGCCTAGTTATTGTAGATATCCCTCATCGTTATAATATCCAAAACATTGGTTATGATTRTGAATTGTATACTTACCAAACATTCAATAAAGCGATTATGAGATTTAAAGAAGTCACAATGTCACCATTTTGGAGATTTGTGATTTTTCATTCATACACACTAACATAATTAATGCTACAAGTTAATTGAATTTTTATTGATCKATGTTATAGGTACTAGCCCAATCTTTGTAGTTGCAATAGTGATCCATTTATGAGTGAGGTTGAAAGCATACATCTTGCATGCTGGGAAAAATATAGTTCCTATGATTCCATTCTTATCAATGAAAAAAATGGAGGTAAACATAGTTAATTATTGACTTATAATGGCGTGGTTAGAGAGTTAACATACAATGAAAATGATTGAAAATGAAAGATTATACACATTTATCAAAAGCCACAAGCATTGATTAATTATCTTATAGATACATTTTCAAGTGAAGGAGATTGAGTTTTGGATTTGTTCTCGGTTAGATAAAATTTATGATATAATATATATAAAAGCATGCTTCAATCTTTATCATTTTATTTTATGTTTGTTTACACTAATATTGTTTTTCTATATTTGATGATTAGATACAACACACACATGCTACTTATAGAAATGAATAAATTGCATATCTATTGAAAACGATACACTACAATGCAATGCAATTTAGTAGAATTGATATTAAAGCTCTTCTAAAGGAAATGCAAGAAGTTAGTTTGAAGAAATGAGATTTTAGTGAAACAAGTGTGACACAAATATTAAATCAGCCTCAACGACCATCGAAAGGATTATTTGGAAATGATCACGTTGGACACTTTGGACACAAAAGACCCAATGGAAGAGTAGAATGATGTCCAAGAAAATGATGAATTTGGCCTAGTTTATATTATTAATTAGTTTTAAGATGTCAAGAGGAACATGGTCAATTTGACAAGTTTTTGAAAAATATCAAGTACTTCCCCTCATTTAGAGAATGGTAACCAGGGTAAACCCTAGAATCTTCAAGGCACAAGGCCAATCAACAACCAAGCTTGAATTCATTACAACAATATATTTGTTATGACCTCAACATATCACTTGGGGGAATTGAACCTGGATAGGGAGATTAACTTCCTCCCAACCACGTGAGCTAAACCTAAATGACAAATTATTGATAAGTTATATTGTAATGTTTTGTATTTTACATTAAGAATAAATATATCTATATTTCTGTTTTATGATAATCATAATATATGGTTTATGTTTTGGATTTCATTTTAATATGAATTATTACTTTAGCAAAAATAACTATTATAATTTTTATACACAAAATCTATAAAAATATGTACAAAATTGTTTAAAAATGATTTTTTCTCTCATTTTATAAATTATGATGATAAAAATGTTTTATTTTACATCTCATTTTAAATAAAAAAACTTCTAAAATGTATATATATATATATATATATATATATATATATATATATATATATATATATATATATATATATATTTTTTCATTATACCTAACTAAATGTATGTGTGACAAAAGTGTTATTTAGCTATAACTATCAAAATCCAACAAAGAGTTAAAAAACAATATTTTACCTTGTATTTTAAATGTATGGTATACTTAATCAACTAATAACAACACATAATTAATTTGATGAAAAATCATGAAAGCCCGCAAAGTATTAAAAAACAATATTTTACAGTGTATTTTAAATGTATGGTATACTTAATTAACTAATAGCCACACATAATTAATTTGATTAAAAACCATGACTTTGACAATATATAAATTTTTTAATATGGTTTAAGTCTAAAACGAATTTTTTTATAAATGCCATTAAACAAAACAATTTGTTTTTTTTCATAACAAAGAAAAATACCATTAAACAAAAATAAAAATAAACATTTAAAAAAAAACTTAAAAGAAGGAAAAAATTATTACACAAGCAACCTTAACCACCCACTTGTTCAATCTTTTGAACTTTTAATGAATTATTCATGGAGCTGACCAAATATTCAGGCAAAGCTCTCTCAAATCCAGTCTGGATTTTTAAAGTTTGGAGTCTATCCAGTGAAACTGCAACCGCGGAGGAACTCTGAATTTTATCCGCAAAGCTTGCGGGGTATGATTGCCCTTACCCCACACCCATAAGCGGTGGTCTCTATTTATATCCGTTTTTCTGAATTCAAACAAAAACAAACGGGAGATGGAAACGAGGAGTTTGACCGAGATCCGCCATGCCTGAATGACGCTGCAAATGGCTGCCTTCATAGGTATTTATATTATTTTCTAAAGTGTTACAGTTCATAATCTCACGACCTAATTTCATTCCACTGGTTTTTTGCAGACGAGTTGATCGACACAGTAAATTCGATATCCGCCAATGGAAAAGGAATTTTAATGGCCGACATGAGCACGCATGACATAGGCAGAATACTGCACAGCATAAGCGTAGAGAACAAGGAATACAACCGCCAGATATACCGCGAGATTCTCTTCGCAACTGAAGGAGCTCATAATTATCTGAGCGCTGCCATTCTCCACGAAGAAACCCTAACCCTGAGATCCCTAAACGGAAGCCTGTTTCTGGACATTCTGAGAAGCGGTGGTGTCGTTCCAGGAGTCCGGATGGACACCGGCGCGGTTCCAGTCCCGGGGACCATGACAGAAAGGCTGGATGGCCTGGCACGGAGGTGCCAGAGGTATTACAAGGCCGGCGCCAGGTGCGGTCAATTGAGGGCCGTAATGAAGATCGGCCGGGCGGAGCCATCGCGGGCGGCGATCCAAGAAAACGTTGAGTGCCTGGCTCGGTTCGCCATGATCTGCCAGCGGAACGGGCTCGTTCCAATCGTGAAACTCGAGATCCTTCGAGAGGGATACGCTTATGACATTCAGCAATGCGCCGACGTGACGGAGATAGTTTCGGCGGCCCTGTTCAAGTCGTTGAGCGACCGCCGGGTTCTGCCGGAGGCTCTTTTATTCATGACCACCATGGTTTTACCCGGATCTGATCGACTCGAAGCTTGTCCAAACCACCACCTCGTCGTCGGATACACTCTCCAGGCATTGCAGAGAACCATTCCGGTATCTGTTCCGGCCGTGTTTTTTGATCCGATGGGGCAAAGCAAGGATGATGCGATTCTGAATTTGAACCTATTGAATAAAATGGACGCGGCCAAGCCATGGAATCTGTCCTTCTGTTTCGGCAGAGAGTTTCAACAGTGTGCTCTTGTGCCTTGGGCTGGAAGAGAGAAGAACGTAGGAGACGCACGGAAGGCCTTCGTCTTGCTTTGCCGAGCCAACTCCATGGCTGCAACTGGCCAATGGGTTAAGCTTTCTTGACTGGGCGAACCGCCATGACCAAAAACAGGGTTGCTGGAATTAATTTCCAGATTTATTTACACTATTGAAATTGAAATCTAATTAAATTTGTTGTTGAACACATTCCAAGGTTATGCACCATGGGAATATGGGTATGACTTTGCTTTGTGATTGGTATGGTTTGATTACAATGTAATTGTCGTTAGATTGAATAACCTAAATTTGTTTAAATTTGTTTGAATATCAATAGTATATATTTTGTATTATTTTATAATGTAAAATTATAAAATAATTTTATAAGGAGATGTCTTATAAATTAATTTGGTGCTTGGTTTGATTATGTTTTTAAAATTAAACTATTGTTATAAAAGTTTATAGATAGATTTTAGTTATTTACAATTTAATTTTATAATTTAATAAAAATGAAATGAAATATTGAATACTTGTTCGTTTAGCTTACTGTTAAATTGATTTATCAACATAGTTTTTAATTAATTTTGTAAAAATAGAATTTGTTTATCTTTGTTTGTTATTTTTCCATATATTATCATGATTATATAATATTTACAAATTACAATTTAAATGTATAAAATAATGTGAAGAAATAAAACATTTGATATTGTTTGTAAAGGAGGAAAGGCAGGGAAGGCCTTGCACCTTTTTTCTTAGTGGACATTTGGAGGTCTTGGGCATTGATGTTGGTGTATGGGAGGGATGAGAACAAAGATGAGGGAGGTTACCTTAACTTGCCCTTTCAATGTTTCGAGCGACCTTCCATTAACTCCATCTCCTAAATGAATACTGGCTTTGTTCGATCGCATTTACTAATTGGATTTCACCATGATTTCAAAGGAAGCTCATGAAACAAGGTGGTAGGACAAGTTGGGTTTTTGTTTGCATGACTTGGTTCTTATGCTTGTGCTTTTGGCTACTTCAACCAATCCTATGAATGAGGTTATTTCTTCTTTTTTTTTATGACATTTCTTCTTGATAACCCACCCATCCACAGTTAGGTCAAGGCTCTAATGTGAGGAGGGTGGGGTTGCAAATTGGTTCCTGGTGCTTGACAGTTTAGGAAGAACGCTTAGATCCCACATGAGGTACAATGAGTAGAGGGAAGTAGAGGTATTGTATGTAGAAGAAAACAATCATTCTCTGGTGCAGTTTCCATGCATGCATGATGGGATGGAGAAAGGGAAAATGAAAATGGGAGAGGGAAAGACACTCAAACCAACCAAAAGAGGCGTACCTAGGAATTATAGGAACTCCAATAGGGGTGACTCCTCTAGTGAAGTAAGGGAAGCAACCTTGAATTGGAGGCAAGGGAAGAAACCTTGAGATTCAATAGGAGGTTTCCACAACACATCAACAATGCAGTTGAAAGATTGGAGCATAAAGTTTGAGAGAAAATGGGAAACACCTCTTTTAAGGATATCAACGTAGAAATTATCAATTGTATACCTAATACTATCTTTTCTAGAAGCTAGGACACACAATATTTATGACAAATAGATGTGTATTGGCAAACCAAATCCATTGTGGCTTAGATCATTGAGGAGTACGGTATTGTCTAGAAGGCCATTCTCGAGAAGCTAGACTTCTTAGATAAAAAATATGAGGCCTTGATAAAATTTCTCTAGGGTATGGAAGTAGTGAGACAACACCAAAATCGAGGCTGAAATCTAGTCTCAGAGTCACCTACTAATACCAACATAAACCTCATCTATACTTAGATGATAATGAATAGGTGCTACCTTGTTGTTCTCTATACTCTTTTTAAGTTTTTATGACAAACATTAGGAGATATTTACTCACCGTTATGGTTAAAATTAGGAGAAGTACATCTGCTAATTACTCTAGTTTAAACTATGTTATATGCCAACAATTTTGATGAGTTTTGCTTCACCATACTATTAAGTTTATAAGTTTGTTATAGGCCCATAACAACATATGATATCTTGGAACATACATATGAATCCTCATTTTTAGTTCTCGAAAAACATTGGCATTATTTTGACCCATTGTACAATATTAATGTAATAGTTCTGCTAGCTTACAAAAAATGTTGAAGAAATAAATCATTAACATATTAATATCACACAGATTTTACTTCGAGAACTTATGTAGGAAAATCAGTAAGAAATGACATTTGTTTGGCTATTTTTTATGCTTAGGAATTATTACAAACGGAAGCTATTCAATCTCCAACATAAACTTGTGTTACTCTTACTCCTTAATTGTGTTAGATTCTTCTAAATCCTCATCCTTTCCATTGTTGTGACCTCAAATTGCCAAGCTTTCTAGCTTCTCAATGTGAATTCTATAATTGAATCCCCTTTGTTCATCCTCCAATAACTTCTTTATTTTCTTCCTCCATCAATTTTTCTTCCTTTAGGAAGGCTAAGAGACTTCCAAACTATCCAATTGTCTCCTAGACACCTAAATGTTGCCAACGAAACCATCCAACATAACCACCTCATGTAATGAATTTTAGTGTTACGTTTCTTCTTTTTAAGGTTACTTTTGGATGTGGATGCTACATGGAATCTTCTTGTTTGATGGGATATATATGTTGGAGATATTACACACTTACACACTCACCTAGTAATTCATTTTCCTAATTTTTAGGGATTTCTAGTCATCGAGAGGGTCTCCTATTTTATAGGAGATTTCATAAAAATTAGGGTGCTTCCTAAAAGGTAGGGTGAATTTTCACTTCAGTTAGAAATCTATTTTAGCCACAATTGATCTCAGTTGACTAGTGGAAGACCACTCATGCATCCATTGCCTAGATTTTAGGGCATGAGGGCACACTTCCTTTGTATGAATGCGCTATTCTTAGTCTCCACACTTGTCACTCAATTAAAATGTTTCCTCTTAATCAATTAACTGAGACTATCTAGCAATTGACTCTCGTTAGAGTGAGTTAGTGTCAAAATCTCCTTTAGATCATTCCTATGGACGTGCATGGCACATGTACTCCATGATATTGGTGCATGTACTCCCTAATATTGGCACATTTCTTCTATTGGACTACTTATATGCATGTATTACTCATTATTCATGTGAAATAATACAATTAATTCTTTCTCTCAAGCTTGTTTCTCTTTCTCTTTTCTCTCTTGCAAGCTTTATGTGATTTTTCTACTAGCTGGATTCTTTGTGACAAGTTTCCACGAAAGTTAACATGGTATTAGAGCTTTGTTTCTAGGAGAAAGCACATATGCACTTTATTTGCAGGTTCAAGAGGAAGATACAATAAGATAGAATGGATTTTTCATTGGAAATTCTTCTTATGCCGCACAATTATTTGGAGTGGAAGCTAAAGATTCTAATTCTTCTTGGAAGTAGAGGCTTATATCAAATAACCATGGCAACATAAGTAGATCTTGATTCTGCCAATGAGAAAAATTATTTTCTCAATAGAAAATACATGGCTCTCGGACTTATCTACATGTCTATTTCTCTTGAACTACAATATCATGTAGAGGAGGAATCACTCTCAACTTTGGACGAACTATGGACCAGATTGGAGGTTCTATTTAGGAATAAGGAAGATTGTGAAGATTGCATGCAGAAGGTTGAGAATATAGAGCCAACATAAAATCCATTGGAATACCAAGCCTCTTAGTTTGAAGAGCCTTCTACATAGGTATCTACACAAATTTTGTTCCATTCATTCGAGATAATGTTTACTCCATTTCAGATTTGTTTTCTGAATCACATGCAGAATATATCATGCATGCATATTAGGATCTGCATGTAGACACTTTTTCATGCACCATGCATGCACCTCAAGAGCCACACTCAGAGACTCCTGCATGCACCATGCATGCATTTCAAGAGCCAAAAGAGGGTGGTGCACTTTAGATTCAATTCTGACATTTTATAATCATAATTTGTAGAAACAAATTAGATTTTTGAATTCCTCTTGGAACAATTCTCACTTTCAAAAAAACAATCGTCCAAAATGGAGTCTAAGAAGTGAATTTATGAACATTTTAAAATCAACAAATTTTTAGGATTTTTTTGGAAAAGACCGCGCAATTTGCAAAGTTTCATCCAAATTTCACATGGTATGGGATTTGGATATTCTTCTATACAATAAGAGAAAGAGGATATATGTGAACATCTCATTGGTGAATCTACTTCATCAGATCCATACAAACATCTACATCTTCAACAAAATCTTCACCAAGCATAAACTTGCACATTTGCAGGGTTTCCTTGGAGTGGAGGACACAATTTCTTAGCAACTTCCTTTCTTCCTTCTTCTTTTTTGATGCATTGTACTTTGAGGGGGTATTTTTTCCATGAGGTTTTCCCTCTTTCCTTACATTTTTATTAGATGCATTGTAAAATGGGTACCTAACACGGCCTTGTAGCTGGGACCCGTTCTTCATTACACCTTAGTAGTGTTCAGGGGGGGTGTTGGAGATATTACACACTTACACACTCACCTAGTAATTCATTTTCTTGATTTTTAGGGATTTATAGTCATCGAGAGGGTCTCCTATTTTTTAGAATATTTCCTAAAAATTAGGGCGCTTCCTAAAAGGTAGGGCACATTGTCACTTCAGTTAGGACTTCAGTTTAGCCACAATTGATCTCAGTTGACTAGTGGAAGGCCACTCATGCATATATTTCCTATATTTTAGGGCATGAGGATGCACTTCCTTTGCATGAATGTGAATGCACTATTCTTGGTCTCCACACTTGTCACTTATTTAAATTGTTTCCTCTTAAACAATTAACTGAGACTAGCTAGTCGTTGTCTCTCATTATAGTGAGTTAATGTCCAGATCTCCTTTAGATCACTCCTATGGCGCATGTAAGCCATGAGATTGGTGCATGCACTCCCTAAAATTGGTGAATTTCTTCCCTTGGACTACTTGTATGTGTGTATTACTCATTATTCATGTGAAATAATACAATTAATTCTTTCTCTCAAGATTGTCTCTCTTTCTCTTTTCTCTCTTGCAAGATTTATGTGATTTTTCTACTAGCTAGATTCTCTGTGACAAGTTTCCACAAAATTTAACAGTATGTGTGTCACCTTTCTATGTAGTCACATCCATTGTTTGATAGGCTATGTTTTTTAGTCTTGGGATTGTCCTCTTTTTGTAGGAAAAGGCTCTCTCTTTAGTATTGTAGAGGTATGGTTTTGAATGTTAGTGGGTCCTTTTCTTTGCATGCCTTTTGTGTAATGTGTATAGTGTGAAGTGAAAACTTTCCTCTCCTTGTAATGTACCCAATACCCTCTATATTTTATTGAGGATATGGGGTATCTTGAAGCCACCAATTTCTCTCCAAATTTGTTTCTTTAATTCCTTTCGTCATTGTTTTTCTATTAATTAATTAACACATGCAAGCATGATAATGAAAAATTATGCAAGAATAATTAATCATTCATTCAAAATGGCGCCATAAATTAGAACTGTATTCTTACACATGCAAGCATGATTGAACAAACTAGAAAGTAATAAAATCCATAACATAAACATAATTAATTTAACACAATTCATAGGTGCATTCACGGAAACTTATATGTATGGAAAGTGTCCACCAACTAGTTGCAAAAGAAGGATGATCCACCCAACCAAAGGCTCCTTTTTGCACCAATTATTTTTTCAATAGAAGCCACCCCAAAGTTGAGGCTATGAATCCACAAGGGAAAACTTTTCCTATATTTGGCTCTAATTCTCTTCTCACAGCTCAATTCCTAGGTTCATAGTCAATATTTACTCTTACAACAGTGCTAATCCATAACCCTCTTACCCCATTAGCCTTCACAACCCAAGGAATGGGATCCCATTCTCTACTTAGTGGTTCCTCAAGTTATCCCACTTCTCTACAAAGCTCTAGCACATGTTGGCTAGGAAATATCATTGCTGGAATTCCAAGGATTATTGGTTGTAGAAAATTCCCGATTGAAAACAATTACCATTCCATACAACCACAATTATCTCATAATTCATGGTTGTATATATCCATAATTTTATTATAGTAATTTCATATTATTTCACTCAAAGATAAGTATCCTGATTTCCCCCAACTGAATGATAGTTCACATGGTAATTCAAACTCTTGATAATTTGGTCTCTTCCTTAATTTGAATGAGACCCAAAAATATTTGCACTCTCTTTTCCCATAAACCCCCCAATTTTCTCGCATGGAAAAAATGTATAACATAAGTTTGCATTGCATGAAGGAGACACATATACTTATGGACACCCACATACCTTGTTCATTCCCGAACCCCCAAGGATCGATAAAATATAGACTAATTAATAATCAAGGGACACAATTAATGTTGCAAGGACTTTAGGTTAAGTCACTTACTGAGGTCCTTTCCCATTAGCATATTCAATACCCCTTTCCTTCCCCTCTTGTGGAGTCATATCCCCACATTCTTTTGTCCTTCTCTTCTATAGTTGTTGATGTATTTTTTTTTATAATCATTCAATGCAAAATATTACATATTACGTCGTTCGAATTTTAACCATTCATCATCTACATACACAATATTTACGTGAAAATAAGAATTAGGGTATCACATTCCTCTCCCCTTATATTTTTCACCGTCCTCGATACACATCATCATTATATACAATAATTTTTACATTAAAATGTCAAAACAACTGTAGATACACCTCCTGCATTGCATCCTCCAACTCCCATATTGCTTCCTCAAGGTTGTAGTGGGTCCATTGGACCTTTACTTTCCCTATGGATTTGTTCCTGACCACAGTGACCTTCATGTCCAATATACACACCGACTGTACCTAGAATTTTCCTTCTAGTTCCACCTAAAGAAAATCCCAATCAACGGCATGGTTAGGATCATGCACATACCTCTTCAACAATAACACATGAAACACATTATGAACCTTTATGGTAGTAGGCAATGCAATCATGTATGCAATGGGTCCTATCCTATCCAAGATCTCAAATGGACCACAATATATGGGTGCCACTTTAGTGAAAATCCCCAATTTAAATGAAATTTCTTTGGTTTCACTTTCAGAAACACATGCTCCCCAAATTTAAATTCCCTTAGTATTTTACCTTTATCTGCATAACTCATTTTCATATTATATGCTACCTTTAAATTCTACTTGATCTTGCCCATTTTCTTTTCCATTTATTTGAGCAATTTTGGCCCAAGTACTACTAGGCCTATTGGATTGTCCAAACTAACTGGAGTATTACACTTCCTACCATACAATGGCTCAAAGGGACCTATATTTAGTGAAGCTTGATACCCATTATTATAGGAAAATTCTACTAATTGCAAGCAATCCTCCTACATATATGGCTTGTCCCTCACATACATTCTTAACACATATTCAATCACTTGATTGAGTCTCTCTATTTTCCCATCTATTTGTAGATGATAGATTGTATTGAAGTTCAAATTTGTACCAAAACCTTTGAATAGTCCTTTCCAAAAGTTTGAAGTAGACTTTGGATCTCTTTATGAAATAATTTCCTTAGGTATCCCATGCAACTTGATAATATCCTTCAAGCAAATCTATGCTATATTAGTTTCCTTATGAGCTAACATAACTGGAATAAAGTGATCAACTTTGGTTAATTTTTCCACCACTACCATAATTGAATCATGTTGCCTTGTTGTCTTGGGCAACTTGGTGATAAACTCAATAGTTACCACTTCCTATTTCCACTTTGGAATTGGAAATGGTTGTAGAAAAATCGTTGGATGTATGTGATCAACAATTACTCTTTGAAATTCCATACACCTGGTTATATAATCAACCACACCCTTATTCATTCCTAGCAAAAAATATTGACCTTCTTAATGTCGCAATCGACTTCTGATAATCATAATGTTCAACATATGGAACATTATGCATTTCTTTGCATTTAGGCACATAAACTATAATTTTATGCATAAGAATTCCATTCTCTTCCAACTTACAACCCTCATACTTCTTCTATACATTCTCTTGTTTTAAGCCTTATTTAATATGAAGATAATGCTCATCAAAGGTAACAACATGAAGAATTTTGTTCCTCAAATGATATTTTCACATACTAATGGATATAACATGCATTGCATGTTCTCTTATGTTGAGTGCATTAGTAACCTTGTTCTCCTTCCTTCTAATATGTTTAATATCAAAGTCATATTCACTAATAAATTCCATCCATATTGTTTGTCGAGCATTTAAAGTCTAATCTTCAAATATATAGTTCAGACCACTGTGGTGTATTCTTAACTCAAACTTTCTCCCCATCAAGTAATGTCTCCACATATTTATCACATGAACTATTTTAGTGATTTTTAATTCATGTGCGACATAGTTCTCTTCATGTTCCTTAAGCTTCCTAGATTCATAACAAATCACATGCCCATTATGAGTAAGAAATCGACCAAGTTCCACTTTGCAAGCATCTATACATATCAAAAAATATTCATTTGGGTCAACAATCTTAAGAATGGGTGCACTAGTAAGCAATTCCTTTAACAACAAGAAAATTTATTGACACTTTGGTGTCCATTCAAATTTAATTCCCTTCTTCTATAAAGATGTAATGGGATGAGAAATCTTGGAGAATCCTTTTATGAAACTTTTGTAATATCTAGCAAGCCCCATGATTGACCTTACTTTGGCTATGTTCTTAGGTGTAGTCCATTCCCTAATAGATTCAATATTATTTGGATCTACTGCTATTCATTCCTCAAAGATGATGTGGCCCTGCTAATGAAAATGCCTCTAATAAAAGGAACACTTGCTTAACCTAGCATACAACTAATTCTCTCTTAGAACTTGTAGTAATAACCTCAAGTGTTATTCATGCTCCTCCTATAACTTTAAATAAACAATAATTCCATCTAGGAATACAATGACAAACGTATCCCAGTAATTTCTAAATATTCCATTCATTAAGCACATGAAGGTAGCTAGTGCAATTATTAGTCCAAATGACACCACTACAAATTCATAGTGTCCATACCTAGTTATGAAAGATGTATTACTAATGTCTTCATCCTTTATTCTTATCTGATAGTATCCCAACCTCATACATATTTGAAAATATCTTTGCTCCACACAACTGATCAAACAGGTCATCAATTATTTGTAGAGGATATTTATTTCTCACAATGACCTTGTTTAGATGTCAAAAATTAATGCACAAAACAAATTCCTATCTTTTTCTTTACAAAGAGTACTGGTGCTCCCCAAGGAGAGACACTTAAGCATATACACCCCTTCTTTAAAAATTATTCAAATTGCATTTGCAACTCGTTCAATTTGGGTGTACTCATTATGTATGAAGTACTAGATATTGTAGCATATCTAGGCATCAAATTAATAGAGAAATCAATATATATTTTTAGATAATCCTAGTATTTACCTAAATACATTTGCATACTCCTGTAGCACTAGAAAGTCCTTGAGATTTGGGCTTATGCACTTTCTTGGCTCTTCCACATGAGTTGCATACAACTGACACCCTTTCTTGGAGTATCTCTTCAACTATAAGGGTGAAATATCCCTTATATAAATGGTTCTAGGAATGAATTTCACAGTCAAAACATGATTGAGGTTGAAGGTAAGATTACCTATAGGTTGATTGGTAATCTTACCTTCCACCTCAATCATGTTTGACTGATGGCTTGCCTATAAATTATCTAGGGAAACATATAATCTTGGGATTTTCTTGCCCACATTGTCCACTATAGTTGCCTCTTGTATGTTGTGCATGTTCCTCTTTCTACCTTCCTTTTGAAGGAAATCTCTGTACAAATGGTCTCTTTCACATCTCCACATTTTATTGTATGCATTTCTATTTTTACCAAGGATTGTACCATCTTAGATCCACTATGATATGGTTGGATCTGTTGACATGTATTGGGACTATTCTTGAAGAAATCAGATTGAAATCCCTTCTTCCTCTGATCTTTCTTGTCCTTTTTCTTATCTCTCCAAGAATTCAGAAAGTCTGCTCTACCTTTTCTATGACCATACAAGTATTTGACCTTCTTGATAATCTCTTAAAGAGTCTTAAGTTCATAAAATTGAATTTTATATTTGTAGGATGTAAGTGACCCACTTAGGAACCTCTGTATCTTTTCCTTCTCATATTTAATATAGCTAACATACCTCAACAACTCCAAAAACTTCTTCTCATATTCTTCCATGGTCATATTTCACAACTTGAGTTCAAAATATTCTTTCATCTTCTTGTCATAGTAATTCTTGGAAAGATATTGCTACTGGATATGATTCTTGAACTATTTATAAGAAATCCTCCTCTCATCAATGTTCTTAACTTGTTTCATATAGTCCCACCAAATAGAAGCTTTCCCCTATAGGTCGTATATGGAATTTTTGGCTTCTAGATTAGATGAATAATTATGTAGTTGAAAGTACTTTCTTATTCCTATAAACCTAACTTCAACATCCTCTCCCATCTTGTTTTCACCATAAAAGGTTGGTGGCCCTATCTTCCTAAGCTCTCCTTGCAACTGGTTTTACCCATACCTTCTCCTTTAATGTTTGAATGGAGACACTTTTGGGTTGCTATGTGATTCATAATATGCATATGAATTCCTCATTGAATGTGCTAGTGAGTAATGATGCCTTCGAGTTTTGGTATCACTTTTTGAGTACTTGGAAATTCCATGGTTTTATCTTCTTGACTGGACTCTACCTCCTTCTTCATACCTTGAACTTGATCCATCCTTAATTTTATTTTGTAAATTATTTAATCTCTATAGTAGTGGAGTGTTCCACTAATTTTTCTCCTCTTTATCTTTCAACATCCTCTCTACAACTTTGCATCTCCATCTTCAAGATCCTTATAATTTCCACTAGCTATAATGACTCCATTATTTTTTTGTGCTTGTTAGACGTTGTCTCTTCTACATTGATATTCAAGCCTCTAACTTATTTTTTCTATATGTAATTTCTTTGTACATATTCCATGTCTCCTTTTTAATAATATTATTCAATATTGTTGATCTAGGTGGATATTGGTGGACACCCACCTATTCCAACTGGCTCCTCTTGTCCATTTTTGTTCAACACATTCTTATGTACTTCTTTGTAATTGTGGGTTCTACACTTATGGGGTTGTCTGAAGCCCCACACATCCTCCAGGTGGATACTGGTGGCCTCTCCCCTAATCCAACTGGCTTATTTTGTATGTTTTCATGTCAGCACATCTTGTTGTACTTCCAGGGCCATTTTGGGGCCCTAAACATTGTTTTTTTAGCTCTCCATAGTCAAACCATAGATAGAGTCAGATTTTGACAAAGAAATGTGTAGTTATCTGAAAGACCTTTCCAACGGGCTATCACGCGCCTAAAAAAGAGGTCATATGCAAAAGTTACGACCCTGGGAAGTTGAGGTACCAACTTACACCAACTTACCCATAGGGGCCCACATGACTTTTGGCGTTTCACCTTCTAGGGTTAGCTTTTTGGATGTCTATGGTTTTGGAATTCATGAGTAATATCAAAAAGGCCTTTGGAGCCTCATTGTAATCCATTCTTCTCAGACAGATGCACATAGCATCCACATCTCTTCTTAGAGATAGCTACCACCATTCGAGCAAGTGTTTTAGTTCTGCAGTTTTACAGTTTCATCCTATTTCATTATTCAATAGAAGATATTGTTTACTGGATATCTATGTTATTCTTCATATCTCTGTGTTTATTGTATTCAATATGTTAATTAGTTTGTTCCACTCCTAAATTCGAATCAGTGGTATCAAAGCAGTCCGCTCTTCATTTATTTTTCTTCGTGCATGTCCCCGAAAAGATCTGGGTATAAGAAGTTGGGACTCGAACCAATCGAGCCATTACAATATTGGTTGCATCGAGCCTGAAAACAACCCATGGGGGATAGAAAGAAATATGATGGAGCAGGATATCCTATTAAAATGTTTCTCAAGGAATCCCTCGCGCAACAAAGGAATGAAATGATGGACAACTTCGGACAATTCCTTTGACGACTGCCCATGTGAGAATCATATTCATCAAGCGGCCATGCAACCCCCTTCAAGGTACACGTAAATTTTTATATTCCATTATTTAAAGGACTGATAGATGTAGATGTTGTAGATAAATGGTTGAATCTGCTCGAAGGTTATTTTTCGTTCCACAATTTTTTCGATAGAGAAAAGATCACTTTTGCACTCCTCAAGGCCATTCCCCATGTTAAAGAATGGTGGGATACTTACTCTAAGAAAAGGGCCATGGAGGAATCTGCAATATTTGTGGTACCCCCTACATGGGATTTCTTATGGGACACCATTAAAGAACATTACTACCCTATTGGAAGCTACGAGGACCAGTACACCAGATGGACCACCCGATGTTAAGGGACCATAAAGTACCAGATTTCACCAATATTTTCCATACCCTATGCACCAAATTGGGTATCAAAGACTCTGAGCATCATCTGGTGCACCTCAGTTGTTTGCATAGATACATTCAAACAGAAATGGAGTTTTTGGACATCGCCTCATTGGGCACTACTTATAGATAGGTTGTCAAGATCGAGCAAAAATTTAAGTAGAAAAGGAGAGAGTTTGGATATGCAAAACCCTCACAATCGAAGAAAGGAAAAGGCCGCCCCAACCCACACAACAAGGGACCAATTCGAGATGGATGCCCTCAGGACAACCAGTCCAAGCCGCAACACAAGAAGGGCAATGAGAAGACGAAGAAGGAAACGGGAAAATGGTGTGAGTACCATAAAATCCCTTGGCACAACATCGAAGAATGTCGCTCAAAGAAATCCCTCATGGCCGAACTGAAGGATTCTGAGTCAGAGGCCGATTCTGATTCCAAATCAAATCCTGGAGGATGGAAGCAGATTATTGATGTTGAACCCAATTCCACTATCGCTACCACCAAAGTCCAACCAAGAGAATCAAAAGAACCAGAGGAAGGGGAACACCTTTTTCACTCGCAGAAGTGGGTAAAGGGGGCTTTGCTTTATTTCGTTGTCGATAGCGGTAGTCAGAAGAAATTGATTTTAGCAGAGGTCGTCAAGCAGCTGGACCTGCCAATGACACTGCACCCGCAAGCCTACACCATCGGCTAGCTTCTCCAAGGAAGAGATCTCCATGTCAGCCAACAATGTTGTCTGCCCTATGAAATCAAGCCTTTCAAAGATGAGGTACTGTGTGATATTTCTCCCCTTGAAGTTTTTGATGTTCTTTTAGGACAACCATATTTGTGTAAGTGCCATGCTGTGTATGAGTCTAGACCTCGTAGTGTTATTATTACTTTGGGTAGACAATTGTACATGATACTAGAGGTAGTGTCGCCTACTTCTATTTCTTTAATCTCTGCTAGGAAATGTAGTAAGGTCATCTCACAGACCGGGAAGTTCATATTCTTTGTGATCCATGCTCACAGTAAGTAGAAGGTCACCACCACATCCATGGCTTCTACATAGAGCCTATATTTTTAGCAGAAGTAAGTGGATGGGATCGTAGAAGAATATAGAGACATATTCTCCTCACCTACAGGGGTACCGACACACTGCCAAGTCAAGCATCCAATTGATCTGACCCTCGACGCACCTCTACCTAATGGACTAGTCTATCATCACTCACTGATGGAAAATGATGAAATAAGGTGACAGATCCAAGAGATGCTTCAAAAGGGGCACGTCAGACCCAAATCCTCCCCTTGCGGAAGCCCGATTGTACTGATGCAAAAGAAGGACGGGACATGGAGACTTTGCATTGATTACAAATCCTTAAAAAAAATCACAGTCAAGAACCGGTACCCCATTCCTAGGATTGATGACCTTCTTGACCAAATCGAGGGGGAAATTTTCTCTAGCAAAATTGACCTAAAGTCTAGATACCACCAGGTTCCCATCAAACCAAATGATGTATGGAAGACAACCTTCAAATCCAAAGAAGGTCTATTCGAATGGATAGTCATGCCCTTTGGCTTAACAAATGCACCAACCACTTTCATGAGATTGATGGATGATGTATTGAGACCCTTCACCAACTCCTTTGTGGTGGTATATTTGGATGACATCCTCATCTTCAGCAGGACGTGGGAGGAGCACATGTAACAAATTCAACAGATTTTGAGCACTATGTGGCAGCATTGTAAATGTGTTGAACCTGCATAGAATAGATCTAACTAAATAATGATACACACATTTACATAGAGAATTTGAGAAACAAGAAGGAGAGAAAGAATGGAAGAATTCCCATTAACCGTTATGAATAATGAATAATTTACACATGATATACTCTGTATAACTCAATGAGTGTGCATTGGAGGAGAACCAATGCGCCATAGTGGTGGTCTAGAGTGATCTGGACACACACCAATAGTTACGTGAGTGAATTTCCACCTAGTCTAGTCTCTCAGGCAGTTACGAGAGTGAACTGCCACCTAGTTGAGTTAACTAGTTAACTAGTCTTCAGTTAATTGACTGAACAAAGATGATCCCAAGGCAAGTGTGCATTATCTATTGATGATCCCAATGTTGCATGGTGACAAAACCAATGCATCATCTAAACTCAACTCAACTAGTCAAACTGAAGTGTCAACTGAAAGATAATATTCTCCCCTAAAATATAGGAGACTGGATAATGACTAATTATGACTAATAAACAAGGAAAAACCTTAGGAAAAATAAATCATAGTTGTGTGTGAAGTAACTCCAACAAGCACAAGCTACATACCAACTTGGAAAAATGCTCTTTTGGAATGAACATGTTACAATAATTTTGCTATATTGTTGATGATCATGGGGTACAAGTTGATCTAGCTAAGATCCAAGTCATCCATGACTGGCCAGCCCCGACCACACTGACCGAGCTTCAGATCTTCTTAGGACTAGACAACTTCTACCAACAGTTCATATTGGGATTCTCCCATATTGCATGGGCCCTCATCCAGGTGACCAAGGGAAGTGATAGGGCCAAGTTCATGTGGGGGAAGGAGAAACAATGAGCATTTTTTGATCTGAAGCATCGTTTGTGCTCAGATCCAGTACTCTCCTTTTCCAATATGCAACAACCATTCGAGATTGAGATTGATGCATCTGACTATGTTGTGGGTGGATTTCTCACTCAACACATGCATCCGGTGGCATACCATAGTGAGACACTCTCTGACATTTTCTAGAAATACCCCACCTATGATAAGGAAATGTATTTCATTGTACAAGCCTGTCGTCAATGGAAAAATTACATTATGGGAAAATAGATGATCATACACACTGATCACAAGCTTTTGTAGTTCATACAGACACGGGGGAAATTGTAGAACGACCACCATCAGAAGTGGTTCACCTACCTACAATAGTTCCATATCAACATCAAGTATAAGACATGTATCATTAATCATGTCACTAACTGCCTCAGTCGGCCTCTTGTGGCTTCACTCACCACTGTGCTCCATTCCTGTGGACATGAAGTGTCTGAGTGGCCCCAACTTTATCAGCAATATCCAGACTTCACCACCACCTATCAGCTCTTGGGTATAGGCACAACAATCACCAATTTTCACATTCAGGATGGAATCTTATGCCACATGGGCCATCTCTATGTTCCTACAAGTGAGCATGCAAAGATGATTTGGGAAGCCCACTACAGTCGGGTGGCATGACATTTTGGCATGGAGAAAATTGTGGTCGTTCTTCAGAAACATTTTTATTGGCCAAAATTTCAACAGGACGTCAGCAAGTATATCAAATCTTTCACTACATGTGCCATTGCCAAGACAACCATCAAGAAGTGAGGCTTATACACCCCTCTTACTATTCCCTAGAATCCTTGGGAATCCATCTCAATGGATTAAATGTCTAGCTTACCATCCACCAAGCAAGGACATGGCTGTGTATTTGTGGTCGTTGATCGGTTTTCAAAAATGGCCACCCTCACAGCCTACAAGAAGAATATAACAATGACATATACTACCAATCTCTTCTTCAAACGAGTGTGGGTCCACTTTGGGATACCATAGACCAACATCTCTAATCGACACAACAGGTTCCCCAACACATTTTTATCGAGTCTCTAGTCTCTGTTGGACACCAAGATCACAAATTCCATTGCTTTCCACCCCCAAACTGATGGCCAAACAGAGGTCTTCAATCAGATGATTGTGCACATCCTACACATGTACAATTCTAAGCATCCTTGTACATGGGACGAGATTCTCCCTCTGTTCAACACATATACAACAGGGCTCTCCATAGCTCCACTGGCCATATCCCATTTCAAGTGGGTTTGAGATTCCAACCCTTGGGACCCATTGATGTTGCACTTCCTCTTGCTACCACATAGATAGACTCTTCCCATGATCAGTCTGCAATCGACAAAGCCACCAAATTCATTGAGCGGATTCAACACATCCGCCAACAGGTCCAAGCGATTTTGAAGAAATCCAATGCTAAGTACAAGCAACGCCGTGATCAACATAGGGTACCACACCAGTTTCAGGTTGGCGAAAAAGTTTGGTTACATTTGCAGAAGGAGCATCTCACAGGGCCCCATCGAAAGCTTCACCCACTTCGCTATGGGCCTTACACTATCACCAAGGATGTGGGTAGCAATGATTTTGAGCTCAACACTCCACCCTTCCTTGGCCTACATCCAGTGTTCAATGTGGACCTCCTTCGACCATATTTTCCACCATTATTGGACACCTCAGAGATTGCAGAACAGGTGGAACCATCAGATCTCAACCCTGACTGCATGGAACAAGCCTCCACTGATCATATAGTGGACACACAGGTCAAGCGCACTCACCAGCAGAGGATCCAGCTTTATTGGGTTGTCAAGGCTTGTAAACTCCTACACCAAGGAAAGTGGCTCACCCGGGGCCAAATCCAGCATAATTTTCCTCATCTGATGAGGGAACTCAATGCAATGGATACCATTTCTTCCTAAGGGGGGAGGATTGGTCCAGGTGGATATTGGTGGACACCCACCTATTCCAACTGGCTCCTCTTGTCCGGTTTTGTTCAACATGTTCTTCTGTACTTCTTTATAATTGTGGATTCTACACTTCTGGGGCTATCTGAAGCCCCACACATCCTCCAAGTGGATACTGGTGGCCTCTCTCCTAATCCGACTGGCTTATTTTGTATGTTTTTATGTCAGCACATCTTGTTGTACTTCCAGGGCCATTTTGGGGCCCTAAACGTTGTTTTTTTGGCTCACCATAGTCAAAATGTAGACTGAGTCAAAGTTTGATTGTGAAATGTGTAGCTCTCTGGAAGACCTTTCCAATGGGATATCGCGCGCCTAAAACGGAGGTCGTATGCAAAAGTTACAACCCCAGGAAGTTAAGGTACCAACTTACACCAACTCACCCATAGGGGCCCACATGACTTTTGGTGTTTCACTTTCTAGGGTTAGGTTTTTGGATGTCTAGAGTTTTTGCATTCATGAGTAATATCAAAAAGGCCTCTGGAGACTTATTGTAATCCATTCTTCTCAGACGGATGCGCATAGCAGCCACATCTCTTCTCAGAGATAACTACCACCATTCGAGCAAGTGTTTCAGTTCTGCAGTTTTGCAGTTTCATCCTATTTCATTATTCAATAGAAGATATTGTTCACTGAATATCTGTGTTATTCTTCATATCTTTGTGTTTATTGTATTCAATATGTTAATCAGTTCGTTCCGCTCCTAAATGTGAATCAGTTGTTCTTTACTTGTCCTTGCTATAGCTCTAACTTTGCAAGAAGTATGCATACTAATTTAACTGTTAGCTAAATATCAATTCCTAGTCTGTATCATTTTCTTTCAAATGTTGGTAATTATACACTTCATCGATTTTATCAAATCAAGGTTATTTCCTTCTTACTTCTCAAGTTTTGAATAATTCTAAATCACTTCTCCAAGATGTTAGCCATTACAATTATTGCCCTCTGAATTGTCTTTCCAATGACTACACCCATACTTGATTTAGTATTCTAAGCTTAAATTTATGTCTCTATACGATCCTTTCTCCTCATGGACATTTTTTCAAACACATATCTCGCAAACTACATTTCTACTCAAATTTCCATGCAACAGAACTCTACAATCCATAATTACACAATTGTCCCTCTATATGCTCTAATAAGAATCCAATTTTGGAATTTGAGTCATCATTCCAACAATTTCCCTCTTCAAGCATACTTCCCAAATTATTCTCCTCAATGTATTTCATCAAACAATTGACAAGAAAACTACAATTTCTTCATATACAAATGAATTCTAGCCCATACAACCCTAGTGTTGTAACCAATAAATCTAGTATTATATTGTAATGTACCTAATACCCTCTGTACTTTATTGAGGATATGGTGTATTCTTGAAGCCACCAATTTCACTCCAAATTTATTTCTTTGATATGTTTCCTCATTGTTCTACTATTAATTAATTAACACATGCAATCATGACAATGAAAACTCATGCAAGAATGATTAATCATTTAGTCACAATGGCACGATACATTATAACTACAAGCTTACACATGCAAACATGTCTAAACAAACCAGAAACTAATAAATCCATAATAGAATAGAATCAATTCAACATAATTAATAGGTATGTTCATGAACACTTATATGTTTGGAAAGTGTCCACCAAATAATTATAAAATAAGGACCTTCCACCCACCCATAGGTTCCCTATTGCAAAAATTTTCTTTATAATAGAGGCCACCCCTGAGATGAGGCTATGAATCCACAAGGGTGAAATATTCCTATGGATGGCTCTAATTCTCTTTTCATATCCTAATTCCCACATTCACAGTTAATATTTACTCATACAACAGTGCCAATCTGCAACCCTCTTTCCCCATCAACCTAAGGAATGAGATCCCCTTCTCTACTCAATAGTCCCTTAGGCTATCCCACTTTGCTACAAGGATCCAACACAGATTGGCTAGGAAATCTCATTGCGAGGATTTTAGGGATTATCAATTATAACAAAAGTTCTAAATGTCAATAATTATCATTCCATACAACCACAATTGTATCATAATTCATGGTTGTAGCTTTCCATAATTTGATTACAACAAGTTCATATCAGTTCACTTAGAGATAAGTCTCTTGATTTCCCCCAACCAAATGATAGTTCACTTGGTAATTTGAACTCATGATAATTCAATCTCTCGGTTAATTCGAACAACACCCAATAACATTCACACTCTTTTTTCCCAACCCTCCCAATTTTCTTGCATGGAAGAAAGGTATAGCATAAGTTTTCATGGCATGAAGCAACCACATATCCTTATGGAGATCCATGTACCTCCTTCATGCACTAACCCCCAAGCCTTAATAAAACATATGTTAATTAATAATCAAGGGAAACAATTAAGGTCATTATAACTTTGGGTTAAGTCACTTACTAAGGTTCTTTCCCCTTACCCCACCTAAGCCCTATTTATTTCCCATATTGTGGATTCATTGTGCCCCATTATTTTTCCCTTCTCATTTATAACCAATGTTGTATTTTTTTATTATCATTGAATCTACAATATTACATATTACATCCTTCAACTTGTTAACATTTTGGTATGCTCGTTTAACCATAGACACTGTCACATCATTTTCACCCAACCATAGGAATTCACTATGCCACCCCTGAGCACACTAACCTTTTCTTATATAGAATGATTTCGGCAAGTCCACAATCAATAGATAAACCCTAACCAAAAACATCATTGTTGCAACAACAACACAATACCAAGAGAGTGTACCTTTATTGATAGAAGTGTACCTTTACCAAGAGAACCACACAACAGAGATACCAGAAAGACTAGGATTACACCATGACAACTGATGCACCACCCTCTCTAGACTTATGCCTCCTTCTGTTGCAACTATAGTTTTTGCTCCTCAGACTTGCACCCTTCTTCTACTGAGTGAGAGAGTGTCCAAATGAGGAGCACCTAGCCTTCATTTATACTATTCTTCCAAGGTGGCTTTTCATGTGAGGTTGACCTCACTTTTTGGAGCCTTTTAATACTTTATTATTATTCTCTTTGGGTCGACTTCTCTTCTAGGGTTTTCACACATCTGTTTAATGGTTCTCTTAATTTCATAATATTCTATTCTAAGTACAAAGGTTACACTTGGAGGTTAATACCTCCCGCAACTACCAAAACATCAACACTCCCTCTTAGCTAGAGAGGTATTAATTGAGATGTTCTTCATGTAATGGTCTCAATCACATCCATCCATCTCACATGGTCTTGCAGACCAATTTACAGGTAGCATCGCCATAGCCACATAGGCTATCTAAGGATCAAATGGATCATGTCACAAGTAGCATGGCCACACATGCCATCTCATGATTAAACATATCATGTAACAAGTACCCTCGTCATAGCCACATAGGATCTGTCATAGTCACACAAACAGATTATCTTATGGTCATGTCATAGTCATGCATCTAACACAAACTGAATCCCACTAGTTGGCACACCAGTGTAACATGCGTACCAGACGATTTCACTGGAGTAGAAATATCTTAGCGTACCAGACTATTTCACTGGAGTAGATATGCATACCAGACTATTTCATTGAAGTAGAAATATCTCAGCGTACCAGACTATTTCACTGGAGTAACTTTTCGTACCAGACTATTTCATTGGAGTAACTATGCATACTAGACTATTTCACTAGAGTAGCAATATCTCAACGTACCAGACTATTTCATTGGAGTAGCTATGCATACCCGACTATTTCACTGGAGTAGCAATATCTCAACATACCAGATTATTTCACTAGATTAGCTATGCGTACTACACTATTTCACTGGAGTAGAGATATCTCATTGTACCAGACTATTTAATTGGAGTATTTATGCATACTAGAATATTTCACTGGAGTAGAAATATACCATACTATTTCACTAGAGTACCTACGTACCATATTATTTCATTGGAGTAGCAGACCTGTGTACCAGACTGTTTCACTAGAGTAGCAAACGTCCAACACACTGGGTTGGCCCTCTAGCTGTCCCAGAGGCATGCTCTCCTAAAGGATCTGTGTGAAGCCTCCAATCACACAATCTGGTTGGGTCTCCACTGCTAGGAACACACGCTCTCCCCGAAGGATATGAATACACATCATCCTGATTGGTGCCACAGTCTATGTCAACTTCCCACACTATACCATGTTGTTATTTGGAGTTGCATATGTAACACATCATACCCTATCACAAGGGTACGTCCTTCTGGACCACACTAAGTTTGTCCCTAAAGTACTCAAACTTCACCCTCGACAAAGGCTTGGTCAACACATCAACTACCTGATCATCTGTAGCCACAACCTAGAGCTTCACCACTCCTCTTTGCACCATATCCCTGATGTAGTGATACATGATCTCGATATGATTCAACTTGTCATGAAACATTGGGTTCTCCGACAACTTCACACAAATTTGGTTGTCACATGAGATGCAAGTCACCTCTAACTCAAGATCAAACACACCAACCAACAAATTTTGAAGCCACACTGCTTCACTACTAGTTGAACATGCTGCTATGTACCCTTCCTTAGTCGTACTGAGCACTACACTGGACTACTTTCTACTGAACCATGAGATCATACCCAATCCCAAACTTAAACACCATCTCGATGTAATTTTCTAGTTTGTAGCACTACTGGACCAATCTAAATCTGTGTACCCATGCAGTCTAATCTCACAATCTGCATAACACCTGAGTCCATAATCCATTGTACCCTTCAGGTACCTCAACACATGTTTTTCTGCAACCAAGTGAACATGTTTTGGCTAAACCATATATTAACTCAATGTGTTCCCCGCAAAACATATATCGAGCCTTTTGTTTGTTAATTACATCAAAGAATCAATCATATATTTATACATGTTGGCATCCACTTTATTTGAAGATGTTTCACTCAATAACTTCAGATTTGTCACCATTGGTGTAGGTGTGGCTTTACAATCCATCATTATCAATCTCTTCAGAATCTCTACAACATATTTTCCTTGGCACAAGAAAATCTCATCTGGTTTCTACCACACCTCTAGACCCAAGAAATAGTGCATCATACCCAAGTCTTTCATCTTGAACTCTGATGAAATATTTCTCTTGCACTCAACGATGATTTTCTCGTTCCATGTTAGAAATAGATCATCCAATATCAAAGGGAAACCAATCCAAAGCTCATCAAAATAACTGTCTGACATATCCTGCCCTGGGTGCCTACTTAAGCCCGTACAAAGCTTTCTTCAATCTACAGACATGAGACTCCTTCTCATGTATCTTGTGGCTGCTCTAAGTGCACTTCTTTTGACAACTGGAGCAAGTGTCTTGTCATAATATTATCCCTTTTGTTGGAAGAAACTTCTAGCCACAAATCAGGCTTTGTACATCTCTATGTTGCCTTCAACAACATGTTTGATCTTGTAGATCAATTTGGAAGTCACCATTGACTTCCCTTCTGGTCTCAAGGAAAAAATCCATATCCCAGTCTTTTTGAATGGCTTCCTTCTCTATTATTGAAAAAAGGGAATATTCCAGGAGGTCTCATATCTCCTCAAAGCATTTGAATCTTCGATCTAGTCTCCTCAACTCATGGCACCTGTTTATCAGTCCTACAAGATGTCTCTCTCTCCCATTTGAATTTTTGTAGGAATACTTTCTAAATGAAAGTCTCTAAGCCAATCACTCTATTTGATATCAAGCTCACTCTGAGTCTTGGCCATGCTGTCTCTTAAGCTTGACTCCCTATGAGTCTATATAATCTTTGGATCCATCTTCTCCCTCTATGTGTGATGATTTCCTTTGAAGTATTCTATGAATGGTTCTGGGGAGGTTGCTCCTCTCTACTGGATCGTGAGGATTGACTCCCTATGAACTATAGCTCCTTCTTAGCTGGTACTTGGTGGGACCACCTGCCTCACCACTGGTGGAGCCATCTGCTCCTCATGATATGTCTCATTAATGTTATATATCTTTGCATCCTACAAAGTGTTATGAGACCATGTTGGTCTCTTCTTGGTTACTGCAACGATTTTGGGTAGGCCCTTCTTGCTCTACTAACTCTTCTTGATGATCTGAAGAGTGATCAACTGAACTAGAGCGATATGTTCGGTCAACTTTGAGGCCTTCTGCTCCTTGAAATTAATCTCCATATGAGATACTTTGTATCTCACAAAAGTACCTTTATTTCCAGAAGGTTTTAACTCCGTCCTCTTTTTCTTTGGTACATGGATGTATACGGTCATGCATACAACTTCTTATATGGATAGTATGCTCCATGTATCAAACTAGAGACCATCTAATATGTTTCCTTATGCAACTGTCACTATAGATCCCCTCAAATTTATTACCTGTGACCTTCCCGGAACAAGACCAACAACAAGGTAAAACAATAGACACAAATAATACTCTTATAATAATAATAAAAATAATAATGAGAACAATCGTCACAGTAGCTCCTTCTCAGAGCTATCACTTGTGACTTGCCTGGAACAAGAGCCAAAAAGTTTTAAAATGCAATAATAAGAAATAGGAATAACACTCTTCCAATGTTGTGACCAATCATTTCTCCATGGTAACCTGCCTGAGACAAGAGAAACAAAAGCAAAAATCATTTTCACAAGAACATCTTTGTGTTAGAAAGACAATTTCATGGTAATCATCATAGCATTACCAAAGTGACCTGCCTGGAAGAAAAACAAGAAGTGGCTCCTAGTGGAGATGTTAGTTCATCTTGAAAATAAGTACAATAAGCATTTATATCAATAGTAATCACATGCTACCAATTATTCATTGTATCTAGCAGTAATAAAACCTTTCAAAGATTATTGTCACAACTATAGTGTTTACTTGTAATATAGCAATTATCAAACTTGATATGTGCAATTTGGAAACTTATCAATTTAATCAATCAAACCTAGACCTGGAGTCTTATCTTCAAGAATGAGTGTTGTTGATTTTCTTATGAGTCTCCTTCACTCAATATGACAAGTATTCTCTCCGACCCGTCCCCTGTACGAAGACAATATGATTTCTTGAATGAAAACTAAATTAGGAAATATTTTGTAAATAAAATATAAAAACTCAACCTTAATCAATCTAATATTTTGACTAAAGTCGTCTTATAACTTTAACTTTGACCATAGGTTTGACTTCAATAGATCAAAATACAACTAGATGTTCATAAGATAATAATTACATAACAGTTAGAGGCATATCAAATTAATCAAACCCAGAGTGTGTTGTTCCTTTGAATGTGTTGGATCTGAGATCCCTCTAGATCTACAATTGTCTCTTGGACAAAAAGATCCCTTCTCTTACAGACACCCTCAAGATAGTGATACAATTTAAACATATATGAGTACATACCTTCGACAGTAGTGACAAACAATGACGAACCCAAACATTTCAAAGTGCTCCAACTTGTAATCCAAAGATAATTGGAGATGTGCTAGGGTAGGATGCACTAGGACAACTAAAAATTAGGCCCAACACTTCATTGAAAGTTCCCAACAAATTTGGGTTAGGGTTTGTTGTTGCTACAAAACTAGAAACCCTAACTACCGGAAGAATGGCTAGCGAGTTGATCTAGGGAAAGAATAATTTCAACATCCTTTCAATGAGTTTCTCAACGAGTTATCATAAAATTTACAAGACCAGAGTAACTACAACTAGTACTGTGACTGGTGATATAACTGGCACCGCAATTGGTGTTGTAACTAGCATTGTAACTGGCATTAAGTAACTAGCACGAATCAACTAGCACTGCAACTGCAACTGGTACTACAGACCTAGGTTTTTATGAGGAAACCCTAAATTTCATAATTTTGGAGATCTGGTCTAGGGGAAATATGCACCCTACTTAGGTAACCTTCTTGATGGGTTCAGTAAGTGCTCAACACATTTGACAGTGGGGGAAACTGAGGATATTCCTTCTAGTGATTAGACTGTTACAAAGGAAACCAGCTCTGAAACCATGCTAAAATATTTGTATGCTCATTTAACCATATACAATGTCACATCATTGTCACCCAACCATAGGCATTCACTGTGCTACCCCCGAGCACACTAACATTTTCTTAGATAGAATGATTATGGAAAGTCCACACTAGAACCAATAGATAAATCCTAACCATAAACACCATTGTTGCAACAACAACACAATACCAAGAGAATGTACCTCTATTAATAGAAGTGTACCTTTATTAATAGAAGAACACAAGAGAGATACCAAAAAGAATGAGATTACACCACGACAATTGTTGCACCACCATCTCCAAACTTGTGCCTTCTTTTGCTACAATTGTAGTTGATGCTCCTCATACTTGTGCCCTTCTTCTGTTGAGTGAGAGAGTGTACAAATGAGGAGTGCCTAACCTATATTTATACTAGTCTGCTAAGGTGTCTTTTCATGTGATGTCGACCTCACTTTCTGGAGCCTTTTAATACTTTATTATTATTTTCTTTGGGCCAACTTCTCTTCTAGGGTTTTCACACATCTTTTTAATGGTCCTCTTACTTCTAGAATATTTTATTCTAAGTATAAAGGTTACACTTGGAGGTTAATACCTCCCGCAACTACCAAAACATCAACACAACTTTTATCCATCAAAATTGGGGTATTTCATTCCTCCCTTCTTTTACACGGTTCACTCTCTACATGCCCAAATATTTGCACAATCTAACCTTTATAGAGTAGGAGGTGTAGTGTGTGGTGCGACAAGGACTCGTTCAGATCATTGTGTGCCCACAGTGTTTCATATCCCTAATCCCACATTGCCCCTTTTTGCCTTGGTATTTTTGTTCCTTGATGTAGAATATGGAGTGCAAAAATATTCTCTCCCCTCCACTGCATCCTTGGCTCTGCATGCATGGAAATTTATAAGGAATGATAATAGTATAGAAAGGCAAGGATATTTTGGGGAGGATTTAAATCCATTAAAGAACTAAAATTGAACATATAATCATTAAAATAAACCATATCTTTTTCAATGTTCCATTTCAGATCTCACCTTCCCACTAGGAGGTTTTTCACCTCCAAAAACCCAAAAATGGAGAAGATAGAACCACATGGCCTTCACTTGTTTCTCCAAGTCCATCATTCCATTAGATATGAAGTTTTCTTTCTTTTGGCACGTCTCTATTAGTCTTCCTGTATGCACTTGTTTTGTTGCTACCAGGGATATTTTGTTTCTCCCCTTATGTTTTTTTATGAGGTAGGCCTTATCTCCTTTTACAAAGAGATATTTATTTTATTTTCTTTTCTATAGAAGTTTGTATCCCTGTCTCAGAAGTAGGAACTTCCAAAATCCACTTTACTACTTTGGGTTGAGGTGTTTATCATACAATGAATGATGGTTGATGCATATTTCATGGGAGATGATAAGGTAGAATAATGCCCCCTTTTGTTGTCATCATTCCAAGTTGCAAGAGGCAATCCTCATTTTCCAAAATATCTATTGTGAAGTTTAACACTCTCAAAACATTATAGAATTCTATGGATTCAAAGCTCTAAATTATTCGTTGGGCTCTAAAAACTATCTTTCTTAGTTGGTTTGCATGTGGCAATGTTCTATGGCCATATGATGTATTATTTATGAGGAGTCTCCTATCACTAAAATATGGTTAGTTCCCATTTTCTTCATGATTGACATCCCTTGCAAGAGATCTAGTGCTTTGAATTGATTATTGGTGGTCTTGCCTAATCTCCACACAAAGGTTGATTCTTTATTTCTCTTGAGGTTAGTGATGACCCCCCTAACACCTGCCACCCCTAATAATAATTCAATTAATTAAATAATAATTCTAACTATACATAAGTTAAAAAATTAACATATAATTAACAATTAATCACTAAAGGCATGGGTTGGTAAACTTCCACCATTCTTTCATAATAGTGTTTGAAGGCATACTTCATTTTTTCCTTAGTTGGTTCATGACCATAATCATTTAGTTGTATGCCATAAGAGAAAACCATAATTAATAATGACATATATTAAGCTACTATATTAACATAACCTTACTAGTTATTTTTGTTCACATATACTATACTAATTGTGATTATATTGATAAACTATCAAGGACCTCTCTAGTTCATCAGTAGAATGTGTAATTTTTATTTTCTTGGTTTCGTTTTGTCCTTATTCATAAGATAAAATAAGATAAATTAAGTTTATCAATGTTTGAAAAATACCCCAAATTTAAGTTAGTGTTAATAAAAGAGTACATCGGAGAATAAGTAGGTAGCTTTTATCTTGATTCCAAAGCATATCAAAATAAATAATTAAAATTTAAAATCTTAAGCAACTAGTTAACTAAGAAAGTACATTATTATTTTAAATTGGTTATGTATAAGTTAAAGAATTAATGTCAGTTGGGTCCACCTTGGGTGGTTAAGAGGAGAAGTTGTTATCCTCCTTACCTAGGTTAAAATATTTCTTGTGACATGTTTCCCCTCATTGGCCAGTTGGGGTTGGAAAGGTACTAGTATTCTCACTCACACTTAAGTGCTTGAGAGTGGGATGAGATGTTCCAAACATTTTTTAAATCCCCAAGGGTTACCTCAAGTGGTCATGATCCATACATGAGATGCCACCCCACCCAACACAAAGCTGGGGAGTTCACAAGTTTGAATCTCTTGTTCCCCTCGAGGTGAGGTGCTTGGTTGGATATTAGGTGCCAATGGTTTACCCTAGTTACCACCCATTGATAACTGTGAAGTTTCCAAGGGTTTCTTGTGCTTGGCTATAAGGAAAAAAGTTAATAAGCAATGGTAAATAAGTTATAAACAATTTTTAATTAACAATTCAACTGATTGTATATTATTTATTACTTTTGCGACCTTTTATTGTGGTTTCTTAGAGTCCTCTCTATGTGCTACCTTCTCACAGGAGATCCTTTAATCCTCTTTGAAATATGTAAAAATGTTTTTAAAGATAATTTTATGAATATCTGCTAGTCTACTCTTCATTCTTTTTCTACTCTAGGGAGATCATCAATGAACTTCTTGAATTTGTTTAAAACCATAGAAAGTTAAGACAATTATAAAATTTAATGAAGATACATAATGAATAGAAATTGTAAATCACTAGAAAGATGAATGATTAAAAATAAGAGTAATTCGAATATATTTCACTTGATGTTGCATCTCCTCATCCTGATAGGATTAAAGAAGATATGAAGGAATTGTAATCCCATTTATCACTAAATTTCACGTTTGGGAACCTTTCACAAAGATGTCATACAACACATTGCTTGCTTCCAATAGTTATTTCACTCCAAGGTTTATGGTATAATTTTGGTTACTCCCTAGTGAAAATATTAAAACTTCTTCATAGAAAATTAATCCATTTCCATATTTCAAGAACTCTCCTCTTGAATAAGCTTGTATATGTTCATACACTAATTGTGTGTTTTGTCTTCCCCTAAGGAAATTGTTTTCCATGGTTCATCGTCATTTTTTCACCCTATGCTCAAACATTCATATGCATGTTATAAAATGAATAAGTACCATAAAAATGTAATATAATGGATTCAGATAATACTAATGTACACCCTAAAATTCATTAAAAAATATAAGATAAACCATACCATGATCAACATGTTTAGAGAAAATCCAACTAAGATTCATCAAACTCGATCCCATCTCAAGTATGTCTTCCTCATTTACACATGATCTCTTGTTTGATATTATCCCCTTTAAAAAAAAATCAATTTTTTTCATTAAACGCCTTTGCAACATAAAACATACTAGTATTCGAAATAATTATAA
>ML799301.1:0-20644 GCA_009831015.1 Picea engelmannii
TGAGCTAGTAGGAGACTAAGGGCTCTAAGGAATAAGGCCCCTGCCTTATTGCGTGCCCCTTAGAATCATCGTGAGCGACTGTCGCAGTCGGCCCTCACGGCATCGTGGGTCCTCTCGAACTAGGTAATCGTTAACCTATAGTTTGAGCCACGGAGGGAGTGCTAGCAGGCGGTGGCAGGGCTATTGTCCACCCCTCTCCCTCAACCTCTCTGCAATTGTGTGTGGCCCCTTTACTCCATATGTGAGTCAAGTCGGCAAGCTATCATCAGCCTGCATCACCAATAACCATGTCAGAAATGTCGACATCAAAACATCAAATCAGATGAACATCATAATAAACATATCAACCCAAAAGCACACTCCCTGACTCAGTCCGGAGTCCAAGGGGGTCTACCGATGCCTCTGCATCCTCAAGGTCACAAACCTGCACACTCAATAAACTGAGTCAATAGCACCCGTCTACATGAATAGTAACACGTCATATCATCTGTCAATCACATCATAATCAAATATATAAGGTCCAACATCAAAAAGGGTCCAGATCACTTGCGAGCAAGTGTCCTCAAAGAATAAGTGTCCTCAGTGCGCCAGAGCGGGATGTTACAGTTCCAAGACCCATATCTATAAGCGAGACTTCAGCCTTACAGTTGAAGAGATGTTTTAGGAAAGGATGTCAATTGTATGCAACCCATGTGGAGGAGCCAGAAAAGACAAAGGGGCCAAGCCTTGAATATTTCTCAATACTAAAATAATTTGAGGATGTATTCCAAGAAATACCAGGGTTGCCACCAAAAAAGGAGATATATTTCTTTATTAATTTAGTGCCAGGAGTTTCCTGGGTGTCAAAAACACCTTACATAATGAGCACACCAGAGTTAAAAGAATTAAAAATGTAGTTGGAGGAGTTGTTGAATAAAGGGTACATATGTCCAAGTGTTTCACCTTGGGGAGCACCAGTGCTCTTTGTCAAAAAGAAGGATGGAACCTTGAGGTTGTGTATTGACTTTCGACAACTGAATAAGTATACTATAAAGAAAAAGTATCCTCTACCCAGAATCAATTACCTCTTTGATCAGCTAAGATGAGAAAATATATTTTCAAAGATTGACCTGAGGTCAGGATACCATCAAGTAAGAATCATGGAAGAATACATTCATAAGACAGCCTTTAGGACTAGGTATGGGCATTATGAATTTGTAGTGGTGCCATTTGGACTGACCAATGCACCAGTTGTCTTTATGTGCTTAATGAATGGCATATTTAGAAATTATTTGGATAAGTTTGTCATAGTGTTCTTGGATGACATACTTGTCTATTCTAAGTCTGAAGAGGATAATGAACATCACTTAAAACTAGTATTGCAAGTGCTGAGAGAACATCATTTGTATGCCAAGCTGAGTAAGTGTTATTTTTATCAAAAGAAGATCCATTACTTGGGACACATTATTTCAGAGCAGGGCATAGCAGTATATCCAGAGAAGATTGAATCCATTACAGGATGGCCAACACCCAGAAATGTGTCAGAAGTCAAATATTTTATGGGATTAGTTGGTTACTACAAAAGGTTCATAGTAGGGTTCTATAAGATTTCTCATCCCAACACTTATTTATAAAAGAAGGGAACTAAATTTGAATGGACACCTAAGTGTGAAGAGGAATTTAATATGTTGAAGGAATTACTTACTAGTGCACCTATGTTAAAGATTGTCGACCCAAATGAAAGTTGTGTGGTATGTACAGATGCATGTAAGGAAGGACTTGGGGGATTCCTCACGCAAAATGGACATGTCATTGGTTATGAGTCCAGAAAGATTAAGGAACATGAGAGGAAATATTCCACACATGACTTGGAGCTTGTTTCCATTGTCCATGCCTTGAATATGTAGAGGCATTACCTCATGGGGAAGATATTTGAATTAAGAACAGACCACATTGTCCTAAAGTACCTTTTTGAACAACCAACCTTGAATGCCAGGCAAACAAGATGGCTAGAATTTTTAAGTGAATATGACATCGATATCAAGCATATCAAAGGAAAAGAGAATAAATTTATTGATGCACTTAGTAGAAGATTGCATCTCATGCATGCTACTACTGTTAGTATGCATCAGTAAGACTTGAAGATAAATTTTTTAGATGATCTTGTTATAGATCAGCATTACCTGCAGGTAAAGGAAAGCTTACAACAAGGAGATGTACAATAGAAAATAAAGGGGTATGAGGTAAAGGAATATGGATTACTTATGCATAAGAATAGAATATATGTTCTTAGTTCCGGAGAACTGAGGAATTTGGTATTGAAGGAAATGCATGATGTTCCTTATGTTGAACATCTCGGTTACCAGAAAATGATTACAACAGCAGTAAGAAGCAAATTCTTTTGGCCGGGAATGAAAAAGGATGTTACTGATTACATCGCTCGATGTATGGAATGTGAGAAGGTGAAGGTTGAGCATAGGCACCCAGTGGGTTTGTTGCAGCCATTACTAATCCCATAGAAGAAATGGGAAGTGATAACCATTTATTTCATAACTAAATTACCTAGGAAAAAAAGACAACATGATTCAATCATGGTAGTGTTTGACAAATTAGAAAAGGCTACTCATTTTGTTCCTGTAAAAACAACCCATACAGCGGCTAATATTGCAAAAATTTACATGAGAGAGATTGCTAGGTTGCATGGGATACCTAGGACAATTGTCTTAGACAAAGATACAAAGTTTACCTCCAATTTCTAGAAGGTATTGTTTAAAGGATTTGGTACAAATCTAAACTTTAGCACAACATACCATCCACAAATAGATGGGAAAACAGAGAGGGTCAATCGAGTAATTGAAGATATGTTGAGAATGTATGTGATGGATAAGCCATATAAGTGGGAATATTACTTGCACTTGGTTGAGTTTTCATATAATAATGGGTATCAAGATTCATTGAGAATAAGCCCATTTGAAGCCTTGTATGGTAGGAAATGCAATACTCCACTAAGCTGGGACAACCCAGCAGATAGAGTGGTACTTGGGCCAGAGTTGCTCAAGGATATGGAAGACCAAATGGTTAAAATCAAGCAAAATTTAAAGGTAGATCAGGATAGACAGAAATTTTATGCAGATAAGAACAGGACAGCTAGAGAATTTAAAGTAGGGGAGCATGTACTTTTGAAAGTTAAGCTCAAGAAAATCTCTTTGAAATTGGGTAGTTGTACAAAGTTGGCAGCCAGGTTTTGTGGTCCATTTGAAATACTAGACAAAATAGGGTCAGTTGCATACATGCTTCCATTTTCTACTTCCATAAATGTCCATAATGTCTTTCATGCCTCTTTACTAAAGAAATATGTACATGATCTTAACCATGTTATTGATTGGCATTTAATCAGGTAGAGACAGAGGGAGACTTTCAGGTCCAGCTAGTGCGAGTATTGGATAGAAAGGTCAAAATGCTTCAGAATCGAGTTATAGAGATGGTAAAAGTTCATTGGACCTGCTACGGTCCTAAAGATGCTACCTGGGAGAATGAAGATGCCATGCAGGTAGAGTACCCGCAGCTTTTTGAATAAATTTTGAGATTTTGATCTCTATTTTGTATATGCACTAAGGACAGTGCCAAACTAAGGGGGAGGGGATGTAACACCCCAGGTTTTGAGCCCCATATTAAATAATGTATTTTGTTAATTTTCAAGAGGCCAGAGGGCCCAAACAATTAAAAGAGGTTAGTGTGCCTAATAAATGTAATGTTTTGATCATTATTAATAATACACACATCATTAGTTGCTAGACGGACAAGGACTAGAGTTATAGGGGGATATGATTCCACAAGAGAGGGGGCTTGAGCGGCTAAATGTTATTTCCTATTTTAATTACCCTTTTGTCTAAGGGAGTGGATCAGTTATGTGAGATTATTGGGGGAGGCTAGGAGGTTCTTGATTCCCCACAAAATACTTAAACCCGCCCCTAGTCTGTTGGGGGGTTGGTTGATTGCTCGTTCTCTCATTTTCTCATTCGCTTATGCATTCATTCATTTTCTCACTGTTTCATGCGTTCATTCACTTGCTCACTCATTCATTCACTCCATCCTTACCTATCACTCATTGATCCATCATCATCCGCGTCTTGGCTTGGGAAAGGGAAACGAACTGCCAAAGAGTATCCATGGTATTGTTGGATGTAGTGGTCACTAGTGTAATCCGGCCATGAATTGAGGCCTGCATGTCTAAGATGCATTGGCATGTGTCCAACTTTGTTCACAATTGCAAGTCCTGAGAGTTCCAACATTGATATTCTGGACGAGTTGCACTGGAACCCTGAAAGGAGAAGGACTGCCTGAGGGACTGCATGGTAGAGAAGGGTGGAGTTCCATTCTCTTGGGTGGTGCAGGTTGGGCTAGAAGAGAGATGGATACTTGGATTTTTTTGAGTACTGGGAAAGCCTGTGAGAGCTTGAGGGTTAATTGGTTTGGGAATCCAAGTAACACCCTAGAACCGTCCTTGTGGATTCATAGCCCTGGCTCGGGGGTGACACTGTTTTTGAGATTCGGAACAGTAGTGTCTACGGTTGGGTGGAATGTCCTTGGTCTGTAGCTAGTTGGTGTCATATTTTATAAAGATAAGTGCTCTCTGTTATGGTATTATTTACCTATATATGAATGTATTCCACTGTGTATTTATTTATCGTTTAATTGAATCTTTAGAATATGCATGCTTGTTGGTTATTGTTGTGCATGTTATTAGATCTTTTATTTTATGCATCCTTATTAATTTAAAAACAAGGTATTGGTGAGAGAAAGAAGTCCAAGGGTGGGCTTGAAGGTGGCGTAACTCGTCCTGTGGATGGTCGGGTATGTTGCATAAACCAAAATCACAAATGATAAAGGGAGGTTTTTAAATTAAATAGGATAAACATAAAGGAAAAATTGTTATTCAAGGATATGTATAAAACAAGACGTAAATTATTAAAAATAAATAAAAAACAATTAACAAAATTAAAACAAGATATGTATACAAGTGAAGGTATTGATAAATTTGACCTAAAATATTACATTTTAATATTTTTCAAAAAAAATATTTAGGAAAATGTGATAAAAATAAGAAAATAAATATTTTTTAGAGAAACAAATATAGTACCTTACGCACCTATGTATTAAGTGTTCCAACTGAGGAAGTTGATACCTTTCCACCCCTATGGGAATTCTTCCCTCCTCCTTAGTTTTCCAAATGATTTAATTAGATTTGATCTCAAGACCTTCATGAACTTTTGCATAAAAGAATCTACCAATCAAACTAACATTCAAACAAATATTACAGCAACATCCCCTATATTATTTGTTTAGGATAGGGATAAAATCATAACCAATGATGAAAACAAACTAGCTCCTTTAAAATTGTATCAACAAGCTCCCAATAGAGAGCCCTCCTTTAGAACCTAACCTCCTCAAATCTAAAAACTATTTACACAAACCTCTTCAAAACTAACAAAGAAAACAAAGGTTTCTACACATGAGCCTATGGGTAAGATCAATTCAATGATGTCAATACCAAATGAGAAGTCGCATGAGGTGAAAATATCATGTATTATTTTGTAGAGTTACAGTGAAGACAACGTATCTATCAACTTTTCTTCTATCACCCAAAAAAAAAAAAATTTGCCTTACGTAAAGTTGTCGAAGTACGATTAACCTCTAGATTTGAAATCATTGCTTACATACCTGGTATTGACTATAATTTACAATAACATTCCCAATAAATGGTCATGACAATGGCAAAGCACATGCTACAATTTAGAATGATCCAACAAATATGTTAACAAGACAAGAGTCTCTAATATCAACAAGAGAATTCTAAGCATGCAAACCAAGAGGCTTGTTGAAGATGAGAGTGATATGAGAAATATGTTATCAAGGAAAGAGTGTCGAAATAAATATGAGAGCTTCAATTATCACATCACATGAAACAAGATATTCTTATATAGCATCTCCTGGTGTATGGTAGTTATGGTGCGAGATTTTATTTCTAGTTGTCTATGATCGATTCATTATCCTTATGTGATGTATGTTTGTTTAATTAAGATGGAAAGGGTGAAAAGACCCCTTAATGTACACATACTACTAAGAAAATGTTATTGATTAGACCCTTATGTTCATTATTGATTATGGATGATTTCCTCCTTATTGATTGTTGCTAATGACAACTTGTCAAGGTCTAGCCAATGCTTATGATTATCACCCTTAGTGGATAATGATTGAGTATCCCTTAATGGCCATCCTTACTTGATGATTGGTTGTTGATGAATTGCATATACTTAATAAAATATTATTATGAATTATTCCTTCATGGCATGCAACGAGTTTCTCCTCATTTACATGGTGAGACTCCCCTAGTGTGGGACTAATAATTTTGTCTCATTTACCCTTTGACTAGACATTGTGTTCCTTCTAGAGATAGTTAGGAAATGGGGTTTTGGATGTATCATCCCCAATAGGGTTCCTTGTTTGATATTTACTTGCAATCAGACATATGTGTGATTTAATTATTTCACCCTTAATAGCTTATTATGGGTAATCCTTACTTGATATGTTTTCAGAAGACTTGTGCACTTAGTGAGGATGGTGCCCCTCCCTTATCTTGCATGATCTATATATAATACATGTGTTGGTTTTTAGTTTGATTGTTCAAAGATGGTGTTATTGTTACACATCAAAATTCCTCACTTATATAATGTCACATTCTCATTGTCGCAAGTTTCGTAAGTGTCACATTATCGCTTTGTAAGTGTCGCATCGTGAATGACACCATGAAAACACTTGATACAACCCCTAAAACATGTTAGAAGAAGAATCTCTATCATCAAACAGTTGGAACAAGGGTTTTTCTATGAGAATTGGTCATCTTAACAACCTTTGGGAAGATCAGCGCTCCCCTGCTCATATACAAGGAGTGCTAGCGCTCTTTGTCTATATAGCAGGGAGCATTGTAGTGCTTTGTTTCCCATTATAATGGAGTGTCGAATTGGTTGAGCAAATCTTGGAAGAAATCCCTTTTTCTTCTAAGTACTTCTATGAATGGATCGAGTTGGTTTGGCTCGAATCTAACCCTCAGGATGCATCTAAGGGAGATATCACAACTATTGGAGCCATATCCTCAATTAATCCCAAATATAACTAAGGTGGTTGAGCCTCTCAAAGGCTATAAATGGAGGCATTCTCATGATTAAAAGAGAGGAAAATAATCAACAAAGCATTGTTATTCTGATCGTGGATGTTTCGAGAAAGGGTGGGACGAGGAGGACTTGGAGAGGTTGTTGCAACATCATCTAAAGATTGTAAGTTTCCTTTTTAAAGTTCTCATCAATATACTTGGCCTATTTCCTTCTAGTATGTATTTACATGTACTTTTCTATGCTTGTTTTAATCTTCATAGATAGATTGATTTTGTCTAATCCATTATAGTAGGAGATAGTCATTTGTATTTTATTTTCCATTGTAGGTATTGTTCGGAACTCGTGGATTGGAGCAGCTTGGACAAACTTTGAAAGTGAGGTACATCATACTATCCCTCCTTCTCTATTTTTCTATATATAAATTTAATCTATAGGAATGGTAGTTTTTTGTCTTGGTAGAGGGGTATGTACTCCAAGGGAAAATTCACCTACCCGTAGGGGAATTATTCTCTAACAGAAATTGGAGACTCCACTGGGGATTGAATTTTCAATTTATTTTATTTCCTTGGTTTTTCCATGACTTTTGCCTATTTTTATATCACATTTGTTGATTTAATCTTTCCTTACATCTTTCATCTTTGCTAAGTTGTCTCACTGAGTCTCTGATTGAATTTCCCTGAGGTTTTGAGTTTTCTGGGTTTTTCTAAAACTTGTCTCAAGGCTAGCGCCCTCTCCATTTTAAGTTATAGCGTTGATTGCTTGATAAACACTCCCCCACAGTCTATTAGGGAGTGTTGTAGCGCTCTGGTGCTTTAGTTTCCAGAGCGTCGATTTTTCTTTCTTTGAAAACTTGCTGACTATTTTCTTGCTGGGCATAGTTCTTGGGTCTTTTTCTCTGGCTTAGATCCTATTCTATCATATATTGTCTTTTGTTTGACTTAAATTTTCTACCTTTCATTCTTTTATTCTTTATTGAGTTTGTGTTGTCTTTCGTTATTGAAAAAATCAACCGTTCACTTTCAAACTTGGTTTCTTTTTGCTGCTCTTTTCGATTATTTGATTGATTGGAGGTTTTCATAAGGAAGGGCATTGATCACAATATTGTTATCCTTATCTTTGATCCCTTACTAAATACCGAAAGACTATAAAGTGAGTTTTTTTTTTCTTAGTGTTTTTCCTTTGAGTGAATAGTTTGATAGTTTGTTCTTCTTTTGGTTTCTTATTTTCTACTGAGAGTATCTTTGTTTGTGTACTTTTGCTTCTTTTTTTCCAAATCACAGTAGTGAATCTCTTTTCATTATTAGTGAAAGCACGAAGCATTAGACGAACATCTTAATTTACATTTTCAATCAAACAAAGAAATACTTGTATGCATTGGTTTTGGATATTGAAAGGATTTCTTTATAATTTGGCAATTGTTTGAATTCTTGTTGAGAACGAAATCGTATAAAAATTTTCATTCTTGAGTGTTTGTTAGAGAAAGAAAAGAAACTCTTCTCCTTCCTGTAGCTAGAATATCATTGAAAATAAAGTTTTCATCTCATTCTTTTCATCTTTTTTGGATTCAAGTATAAAACATCATCAGTTTCACTATCATTCACCATTATGTAATGAATAGCCATGAAAATGAATGCTAATTAAAATAAAACTAGAATTTTTTTCTTTTAGATCTTTACACCAACAATAGACTAGGACTAGAGCTTTGGAATAGGCTGTGAGATAACTCTCCAAAGAATTCAAGACAAACACAGAATCTTGTGATAGGGAGAGTAAATCCAACTTTCGTATAAGCATAGTTGGGATCCCCCTCTCAGACAGGGGTTAAACATGAGGTCGTGTGAGGGAGAGCTCGAATATTATCCTTTCATGACTTAACCAATCATAGTAGAACAATTGTATATTGGGGGTTCTTCTTGAGGATCATTTTTTTACATTTGGTCTCCGAGCTTCATGAATTCCAAATCTGTTTGGGGTCCTCTAGAGTTTACCAGTCCATTTGTCCTCAGTTATCTTGAAGAATTTTAGACTTGATATCCTGCGCATAAATTTGGACTCAACTATCGACTGTACCCACCTAGAGGTTGACTACGAGTTGGTATCCTTAGTAGCCATAAGATTTATGGTCCTTACACAAGGTGACGGTGGAGGGAAGTCTTTGTTATACCTGGAACAGACGTTGGTCAAACTCACTCGGGCTCCTTGGAGGGTAACCCATGGGTAAAACCATGAGGGAACTTGCACCAAGTTGTAAGTTTGTTAAGAAGCCCACCAACGTAACTAATCCACCCTCTCATATCCTAGATCCTTCTCAATTTGATCGTGTGATGTTGGATTTCATCACCAACTAGTACATTCATTGAGAGAATGCATTGTTTGCTTGTTGGTTTTCTATATTTTTTAGCGAGTGTTGTTTATTTACTTTTAGTTGTCCTTAAAAATTGGTATTGTGGTCGATAAAGGTCTTCGTAGATCATGTAGGATGAAAGGTTTTCCTCCATAAGGCTAAAAACCCCTACCTCCTAACTCACCTGAAGACACTTACCATGAAGAGGTCGAAAATCATTCATACGCTGGGAGTGATGCTACTCCTTTTCTAGAAAATCCTAAGAGAGATTTGGTTATGGTTTAGGAAGATTCCACTTTTTCCACCAAGATGGATTTGACAGTTCCTCTCGATCCACTCCTTATTTGATTGGATTCCTCAGGTAACTTTGTAGTACAATATTACCCCCACCTACCATCAAGGCCATATAATCAACTAGATATGGAACCGATACAACCGAATCTTAATGAAGAATACACTACCCCTGTTTTTTCTACCGAAATGGTAGATTCAAAGCAAACTCTTGTTCATTTTATATGGAGAACTCCATTGGGACAAGACCTTTATGAAAAAATTAATTTTAGTTGGCCACCTTTTGACCCTCCACATACCTCTACCTTCATTGGTGCAGACGTAGGATCGTCAAGTCATCCCATCGACCATCTCGTCGAACCAACAGTCAATATTTCTACCACTTCAGGCCAAGTTCAAAGTGAAACAGGGGTTGTGTTACCCAGTCATGTGAAAATTACCTTGAAGGTTACGCCTCCCATCCCTCCTCAAGATACAACTTCATATACTACACAAAATCCTATTGGGACATCTTCGCATAACAGAATGAAAAACCCTACCACACAACTAAACCCAACTACGGGAAAAATCCCTACTGGGGGGAAAACCCCCTTTAGTGGAAAAATCCCTACCAGGGGTAAACCATCCTCTAGCATACAAAATCTGACTGGGGGGAAACCCCCTCTTACCAATCACATCCCATTTTCTCCCCAACCAATGGCAGGGGGACAATCTCAACCTTCGTTCATCGGAAACCCCCCGCAATCCTAGGGACCACCCCAGGGAGGTCAGTTCCATCAACCACATTAGGGAGGGCCATCGAACCTCAACCTGCAAGGAGGAATACCAAATCCCAATCCTTATGGACTACATTCTCGACAACCTTTCCCAGGAATCTCGAATCCCACTTGGGGTCCTCAAGTTCAACCATATTTTCCTCCCCAAGGGCCAAATACTTACCCTCCTCATGGACAACCTAGTTACCCTTCCCAATGGAAAATTGGTTATCCACCTCAAGCTAATCAAGCGAACTAATATCCCCTGGGTTACACTAGCTATCCCTCATAGGGACAAATGGGTTTCCCCTCTCCTTTTATGCACATTCCTCAACAATTAAATCCTACTTTTTCTGGTCAAAATCAACAGCATATGGGAGGACCTACTAGATATAACTATCCATCACAACCATTTTACGACCCTAATGGTGTTCCTATGCCTCACCATCATCATCCTTAGGTCAATCGACAACTACCATTCTTAGCCACTCTAGATCTACCAAATTTGTCTTGATTAACCAATGATCCCATATTACACTCCCCTTTTTGGCTAGCCATTCCTGCCAAGTTACCTTTCGATATTCGGAAATTTGATGGTAAACCTGGTGAAGACCCCAATAACCACATTATGACCTTTCATCTATGGTGCTCATCAAATTCACTAATGGATGATTCTATCTGTTTACGTATTTTCTAGCATACACTTACGGGTACAGCGGCTAAATGGTATATTGAGTAACAACGTGGAAATTTTCAAGATTTTAATTCACTTTCCATGGATTTTCTCATGCACTTACAATTATCTGTTGTTGGCACAGGAGCAGACCCAGGTTTCAGCTCTAATAGTGCACCAACAAGCCCTGACTACTGGCCCTTTCGAAAACACATGTGAAGCAGATGCAGTCTCACCCGGAGTAGCAATAGGGGTTGCAGAACACAGGTGTCTACAACCAGAGGAAATGCAGAGTGGATTCAAAGAAACTACACACAACAACCTAGTATTCTTTATCTTCCTTATACCTACTATGCAATATATACCTCAGATCTAACACAATATCACAATAGCAGCATATCAAATGACAAAGAACCCAACATCAATCACGCATAACACAATATATACATGGTTCACCCTATCTCTAGGGCTACATCCACAGAACTGCGCTTTATGATATATTAGGTGAAAGCATACAGTGTTATCTACACTCTTGGCTTGCAGATCTCTCTCTCTCTTCTTCTCTATCTCCCCTTCCTACGCACCCAGCTGCAAGGTTGATCTTCACACCCAACTGAAGATCTTACAATATTGACTGCTCGTACAACACAATACTCCTCTATCAACAACAATCACTCATCATAACACAATCTAACAATAATAATAAACCAACAACAACCCCGTCCCAGGTCCTCTTGTCCTTTATTTATACATTACAATAGCTCACTGACAACCTTAGGTTGAAACCTAGGTGTCAAAACCCTAAATACCAAAACCCTAGGTCAACTTTACTCATGTTTCCAGGGCTTTGTTGGCCTGTCTTTCCTTCCTTCACGCGTGATGCTCCAAAGCATCCAACGGTGAATTTTTCTGCTTATTGAGTTGTCCACGGTCCATCTTCTTTGTTGATCTGTCCATCCTTGATCTCTTCGTCCAACGGCTTGCTTTCTCTTACTTCACTCCGTATTTTCTACTCTTCTGCTCACTTTGACCCACTATCATTCATTGTGTCTTCCACGCAATTCACATTTTGCCTTTTCTTCCTTGATCTTCGCTTGCTTCCATAACCAAGGGCCAACACCTATCTACTATGAAACTGGCACAGAACTTTTGACCTCCCTTCATCAGACCAACTCCGTACATATTTCTGATTGTATTCATTAATGGAGAGGACGATGACGGTTGATCAAAGCAACCATTCCTGACTAATTGTTGGTTGAATGGTTCACCAAATATATTTTACCTCCTATTTCCTGTGACGTAGCGATGGGTGGTGTCGTTACCGAGGAGGAAGCCATTACTCGTGCCCAGTATCTCAACTTGGTTTATTCCCATTATGGTACTTTGTATGAATTGATTCCAAACACTACTCATCCATCAATTGATCCATCAAAACCATCCTCCATCGCTCATGCAGATGGATTTATCGGTTCCGTCAAAACCTAGTCCAATTCACAGTCGATCGGCACGACTATTCATTTAGTCACTTCCCCCACTACCAAATCAACTACAATCTCATTAAACTCCACCCCGACTCAAATACCCGAGGTGAATGTAGTTCAATCTTCTTCTCCACAATAGCCAGGGGGGGGGAAGAAAACTAAGAATAAACTCAAGAAAAAAAATAATCAAACCGAAAAGGAAAAACACAAACACAACCACCTGCTACTGAGAAACAACCGCAGTGCAAACCGAAATTTCCATGTCACATTTGTGGTGAAGATCACTACACACGATATTCTCCTCATCAGACAAAGTTGCAAAAAATTTTAAAGGAAATTCTCAACCCACTATATTGACACGTCATTTTCCACAGCAACAGTCACTGGTTGCACAAACCACTGCCCCTCCGATGGGAGGTAATCCAAATCATCCTCATAATGAGGAAACTTCATCGAGTGCACACATTTACATGTTTAATGGGATAGATTTGACCATTCATACCACAACCTATGACACACCTCCAGGTAAACTTGTTAAGGAGAAAGTTACTAATGGTACTACATCAGATCCATCGCCCACTATTGTTACTCCTCCATCTTGACCACTCCATATTGAGAAATCTAGCTTTGACTCTATTCTACGTCCACCCAAGAGAAGAATTCGAAAGTCGACCTTTAATCCTAACTCGCGTGTTTCTCAAAACTACAACATCATTGAATATTTGGTTCAATCACCTTGCGCTATGTCAGCTCTCAAAGTTATACAACATTTCCCTAGCCAATGTATGACTCTCTTGGAATCCATCGGAGCTATAGATCCCAAGTCATCCAATAATATCATGTTTAACCTGGATAACTTTAAATCACGACTCTCACACCAACTTTATTTCCAAATCGATTTCATTGTCCATAATCAACATATTCATCGCACGATCTTGGACAAGGGGGCATCCACATGTGTCATGTCCTTGGCTTGCTGGAAAGTCCTTAAATCACCTGGTATTAATCAATCTCCCACCATGTTATGAGCATTCGATGGACGAGTTTTTCGACCTCATGGATTATTACAATCCTTAGTCATTCAATTGGGAGGAAAAAAAAAATTTGTAGATGTTGAAGTAGTCGATGCTCCCCTCGATTATAACTTGTTGCTTGGGAGAAATTGGTTCTATGCTATGACTAGCATTGCTTCATTGATTTTTTGATGCATCTAATTCCCTCATCAAGGTAAAATTGTGACCATCGATCTGTTAGATTATTGTACCCCCAACACTCGCACTCAAACGACCAACAACATTCCTTTACTGGAAGACTAAAAAATCACTTATGAAAGTGTTGGGGTAGGTCTCTTGAAAGACTCTTTGCTCATGGGTACCTTTCCCACACCTCTTCCTCCCACTATGAAAAACATTGCAATAGTGAATATGATCTCGACTATGGAACATCAATCCTTCGAATCATATGATCCATGGATCTTGTCTAGTCCCTTAGAATTTGATACACTAGGTGACACCATGCCACTTAGTCCTGCAGAGGTTGAATACGACACCATCCAGTCTGTCTCTCCTTCACTGGGTGACCAACATTTTCTAGTGTCTACTACATACTTGTTACCATCCTAGTTAGATTCCCTATCCTCTACTTTCCATCACATCCTACATATTTTTCCATCAGATGACTCCATTATGGAAATTGTTAGTATCGAGGAGGCACCATGGGATGATAACCACCATCGTTCATCCTTTCTTCCCAATTTGGATGACATAGAGAAATATATTTCCTCTATCTTTCCTAGTGATATCGTTAACTCCCCCCAATCTCCCATACTCACTCAGGATACCATCTCGGAGGGAAATTTGGGAAACATCTCTTCCACGATTATGGTCAACATATCCATTAAAGAAGGTATTGTGGAAAACATACAACTAGGTGCAAATTGTTCAGTTGAAGAGGTCGAAACTTATATCTCCTTGTTTAAATAGTTTCATGACATCTTCGCCTGGAGATACGAAGAAATGTCAGGGATCGATCCATCGATCATTGTGCATGAAATCAAAACTTACCCAGGAGTTAAACCTGTGAGACAAAAAATTCCCCCGATTCATCCTAAGAAAACCACGGCAATCAAGGTAGAAGTCGAAAATCTATTGAAATATGATTTTATCTATCCCATCCCTCTGACCGAATGGGTTTCCAACATCATTCCAGTTACCAATAAACAAGGAATAATTCATGTTTGTGTCGATTATCAGGATCTTGATAAGGCTTGTCCAAAAGACAATTACCCTACACCCTTTATCGACCAAATTATTGATAATTGCGCTGGAAGCATCATTTTCTCTTTTATGGATAGCTTCTCTTGATATAACCAGATCGACATTTTACCAATCGATCAACATAAAACAACCTTCATCTTCCCATGGGGGACTTTTGCTTATAATAAATTACCTTTTGGCCTCAAAAACATTGGAGCCACTTTTTCAGCAAGACATGTTGTATTCATTCCATGACATCAAACATATTGTTGAACCTTATCTCGATGACTTACCAACTCACTTGTCTCTCGAAGAGACCATATTTATCACCTACGAGCCATCTTTCTTCGATGTCGTTTTTACAACATAAGTTTGAACCCCCATAAATGTATTTTTGTTGTTGAATCAGGGAGACTCCTTAGATTCATAGTCTCTAAATATGGGATTAGGGTGGATCCCTTAAAAGTCAAGTCCATTCTCGCTTTACCTCCTCCCAAAAATATTACCCAACTGCAAAGTTTGCAAGGGAAGGAAAACTTTCTTCGTTGTTTCATTTGCAATTACATCGAAATCACTAAAGGATTCATGAGATTGTTGCAGAAAGATTTCCCTTTCATCTGGGATGCAACCGCTCAGCGCTCATTTTATGCTCTTAATCATTCCTTAACGAACACACCTCTTTTGCACCCACCGAATTATGTGAAAGATTATATCCTTTATTTGGCTGTCTCTACTTCCATTATCATTATGGCGTTAGTCCAAGAGGATGATGACGGCACCGAACATGTGATCTATTATTTGAGTAAAAGTCTATCAGGTCTTGAACTTTGGTATTCACATGTCGAAAAGTTGGCTTTGGCAGCAGTTATTCTCGTCCAAATATTTTGCCACTATATTATGTTACGCACTACCACGGTCATTGCAGACTCATACCCCATGTACCACATCTTGACTCTTCAAGTACTTGGGGGAAAATATTAAAAATGGATCATCATTCTCCAAGAATTTGATCTTGAGTTTGCCAAATCTTGGCTAAGAAATCATTGGTTTTTGCGGAATTAATTTGTGATCTTCCCCATACTGATGAGGATATTGAGCCCAGACATTCTCTTCCTGATGAATCCATGTTCCTCATTAGTGCATTCAATCCATGGGAAGGAGGTATTCTTCTCTATCTCAAAACCCATCGCTTTCAGCCTAGCATTTCACGTGATGAACGACGTCGCATTAGATACCACTCAAAACGCTACCTTATCCTTGGTGATACCTTGTACTGACGTGGCATTGATATTGTCTTACGACATTGCTTAACCCATGAAGAGGTTGATCAAGTTTTAAACAACTGTCACCTTGGAGCTTATGGTGGTCGTATTTATTGGATGGCTATAGACCAAAACATTCTACGTGTTGGTTATTTTTGGCCTTCCATATTCAAAGATTTCATTGAGGTCGTTAAAAAATTCCCACCCTAACAGATATTTCAGAAGAAATAGCATACCCACCCATCTCCACTTCATCCCATTTTCGTTGTCGACCCCTTTGCAAAATGGGGCATAGATTTTATGCAATGTAAGCCTACCTCATTCGAGGGGCACGGTTATATTATCATTTTCGTTTATTATTTCACTAAATGGATTGAGGGTATGCCTACATTTATTACCGATGGTCGTACTACGAAACTTTTTGTGTTTAACCGCATCATCGCTCGATTCGGTCTCCCACAAGCTATTGTAATTGATCATGGATTCCATTTCCAAAACCATATGATGGGTGAATTGCACGCCAAGTTAGGTTTTCGCCATGAAAAATCATCCTCCTACTACCCTCGGGATAATGGACAAGTTCAAGCCATCAACAAAGTCTTGAAGACCATGCTTCAACGCATGGTGGGAGTGAACAAAACCTCTTGGCACTTGCATCTCTTCTCCACACCCTGGGCTTATCGAACTTCAGTTAAAACCGCAAATGGATTTACACTCTTCCAGTTGGTATACAAGATAGAAGTGGTGCTACCGATCGAATGTGAGATCCCTTCGTTGAAACTCGTCGTAGAAATATTACCCCATAATTTTGTTGAAGAGGAACGATTCTTATATCTAACCAAGTTGGATGAAACCCGTCATGATGTTTCTCTCATCAACGAGATGTATCAAAAACGCATAAAATATCAATATGATAATTCCATCCAACCTCACACTTTCGCAAAAGGAGATCTAGTCCTAGTCTATGATTAAGATCATGACAAACTGGGGGAAAGAAAGTTAGAACCCATGTGGCATGGGTCATACATCATAAAACATGTGTTATATGAAGGTGCCTACGAGTTAGTAGACTACGATGGAATATCTCTCATTGGGCCCCGAAATGGGCTTTAACTCAAGAAGTAATATGTATAGAATATCTCACATGTGTGTTTTGTATATTACTGTACTATATACTTTTGACTTCATGTGTCTTTTCTTTTGCATGCACGAATTTTGCCTCAGCTACTTATACATTGATTTTTGTTTGAATGCGCAGATGACATCATCCTTTCCCATCTATTTTGGGTTTGTGGATGGCGCTATTCAACATACTCAGAACATCGCTTTTGCAGCTTGGTTCATCTACCACTCTGGCGAGTTAGTGAGTTCACGAGGAATTTTCCATAGATCTACAACCAATAATGTTGCAGAGTATCATGTCATCATCGGACTTTTAAACGAAGCCTCTTCTCTAGGTATATATAAATTGATTATCAACCTCGATTCTCAACTCGTGGTCCATCAACTAAATCATGAGTACGTCGTTCACAACTCGATTTTACTATGTCTCCATCTAAGGGTTCGTTGTCTCGAAAGAGCTTTTGAATTTCTTGAATACAGACATATATCGAGAGAACTCAATATGATCATGGTTTCATTATCAAATTACATGTTATATTGGTATATTGCGCATAGATAAACATTTGAAACATAAATCATATGTATAGAAAACATCACATAAAACAAAAATACAACATAGGTAGCCACTGCAAAACTCATTTATATATATAATCTTGATAGAATTTTTTTTTTGTCAAAATACATCATACAAAAGTACATAACAGGGTAAAACTTGGGCCTTTGTGCCCATAGAATCATCATAAAGACTACAAAATGACTGGGGACTCTTCTCATCCCCCTATATCACATTGTGCTCCATATATCACACTACCTCTCGTACCACCCATCGTAGCAAATGATTGAGGCCTTCGAAGACCCCAATTGTGTGTCGCGTAAGGTGTAGAGGCACATCTCACCTCCTCAAGGGTGGAACACCAATGGTCAAGCCTCAAAGGTTCCTCTCCACCTCCCGGAGTCCTCCCACTACGACATCATGCTCTATTGTCACTTGTGCATCTCCGCGACACCCTAATTCTTGCATCTTCGTTGGACGTGACGCACCTCTGTCTGCATGATGAAAACAAATGACTTAGATCCCTCATTGTACAACCAAAAACATATAAAAAAAAACTAAAAAAAATATATGTTACAAGGTTATGATATTTCGTACTTGATGCATCCCATTGTATACCCTCGGGAAGTACTAAGTTTGCACTACCCCTTAAATATACCCTGGCATATGGGAAATCCTCGATCACCACCAGTTGCCTCCTCCACCATGCGAAGAAGTCGGCAATGAATCTAAAATACGAGGGCTCATTCCCCAACCTAGGGGAAAGACTAGTCCACCTCTCCATGTGAGGCTTGGTCATCGAGCATGCTATCATTGCAACCTATGGTTGCATCTATGGAATCCGCTCCAGAAAAAATGAGACCAAGAAAGAATCATATCCAAGCTACTTTTTCCTGCAAGATCTACATTTGGATATCTGCTCTTTAACATTCCTCAAGAACCCTGTGATCCAATTGAATAGCCTAGGTTCTAAGCAATTAATGGCATAAGAAATTTGGGACTCTAAAGAGAGATGGTCACTAGTTCTTCCCGCTAACTTGGTGATAGGAAATAGGATGGATTGGAGGGACAGATCTATCACGTCTCTTATAACTATCCTTCATCCTACCAACCGTTACCTTGGTATGCAGTATTCGGCAACATATGCTTCGGTCAGTTGCGGAGTAGCCCGATGTCCGGAAAAAAGAATGGGCTCCCCTCTCCTCGAGAGCCCCATCAAAAAGTATACATCATCCATCTAGATCTCAAGCATATGTGGTTCTATTTGGAATGCTTTCTCACTGTCATCCCATAAACCAATCAAGTATTCAAGAAATAACACTTATTTCCTCATATTCTGAAGTTTGAAGTACTTGAGCAAGATGCAATTGTGTAAGGTATCCCTCACTTGAGGGTCTTGTAGAGAAGCGATGTCATCGAACTCATGCTTGTGTTCTTTCCATTCAATCATGTTTAGCTATGAATGAAACCTTCAAATACATCAATTAATCATCATTAGCTAAATTTTCAAAGGAAAAAATTGCCTCTTTCTAGCCTATAAATAAATAAATAAATAAATAAAATTGTGCGCCTAGAGCTCCCTTAACAAAGAAAACAGAGCGCTGGCAGAGATATAAAAGGGAAGATTTTCAAGGAAGGAGACCTATTCTTGGTGTATGACAATAAAATTTTTTAGCACCCAAGAAAATTCAGAATGCATTGGTTGGAACCATACAAAGTGAAGATTGTCATGGATGGGGGAGTTGTACAATTGAAAGACTTAGGAGGTACAGAACTCAGAGGAATGATCAATGGGAGTCGAATGAATCTGTATAGGGACAGTCGACCTCCTATTACTTAGGAAGTTATCGTGCAGTAAAGAGTTACGAAAAAAAAGAAGATAAAAAGGATAAAATAAGAATAATTCAGTGCACATGGAGAGCCTCGACAAAATAGGATTGGGCAGAAGGAATGGGGCACGGAAAGAAAACCAAGGTTCGAAAAACATGACACGCAAAAGAATAGTTAACGTGTAAAAAGGTATTATGCACAGGAAACATAATGAAAAAGGGGGAAAAGTGACAAGTATTAGTGCGACACAGTTGTCATTTCCTCAACACGCTATAAAATCAGAAAGAGGGGGGTAAACTGACCCATTTTGAGTTTTTCTAGGGAGAAAAACGTCGAGTCAAGCAGAGGAATGATAGAGTGAGGAATTGTGCTACCACTCGAAGAATTGAGTGTTGAAATAATGTAACTGCAAAGAACATTCTTATTATTATTTTGTTATTGTATTAAATCCCCATTGCAGATTAATCTTGTCATTATTATTATTTTTTTTATTGGATTAATCCCCATTGAGGATTAATCATGTCGGTAATTGTATAAGGACCAAATCCCCTTTTGCAGATTGGTCATCGGAAAATTACAAAGTGAAGAATAAGAAGTCGGCCCCAACAGTTATAATGGAAAACCCAGAATTAATTAAAGGTGGGTTTACCCACCCAGAGTGAGAGTTTAGCCCTGCCAGTTGTGACCTTTCACACGTGCCAGTTTGATATAAATAAGAGGCTAGCGCCTCACTTCAAACACACAACTCACTTGCTCATTCTCTTATGAGGCAAGCTGCAATTATCTGTTGGAGAGAGGAGAAGAAGAGTGGCGCATCTCTTGGGGAGGACTTTTTGTATTGGTTTGAGTTATCTCTTGAACATTGTATAAGCTATTTATGATAAGGAAGTTTTTGTTGGGTTTTCTTCCCCTAGAGGGTTTCCCAGG
>ML799301.1:44840-94285 GCA_009831015.1 Picea engelmannii
AAAAAAAAATCTCAGTTGATCATTCCTGTAACTTTCGAGGACGGTCTGGCATAAAAATTAAGTTGTTGTCTCGTCAATCTGGTAGCCGCACAAAAATCCGTGGGGATTCCCGACAAAAGCAAATTCGTCTGTGCAAATCCACTGTATAAGTCATCAATCCTCCTTACAAATAGCTCCAGTCGTCAATTTTTCGGCGGTATCAGTATCAGAATGTGCCAGGTAAGTTATTTATGGAAAGTCATAGCATATTGGTTCCTGGCCAGCATTCATGAACGGGCGGTCAAATTTAATCAGCCGTCGGAAAATTTGGTATAACCCTTTCACCTTGTGCCACGGATCGTAACTCGAAATCGGAGGGCACTTCCTAATGACCTAATTACTGGTAATGGAATCACGAAGCATCGAAATCAAAAGTGTAAAAGTGTTATGCTGTCGCATTATTTAAATTCAAGGAATTATTAAGGAAAAGATGTTAGTATTGATATTATTTAAAAGAAATCATATTTATATTAATATTTAATTAGTTAATTAATTGAAAATTTGATATTAAAATATAATAAAAAAATGGTATGAGATAAATAATCTGCAACCTATTATTGGTAATATTATTGATAATTACATTTTAAAATCTCAATTCAAGTGTTTATATAAAATAATGTTTGATACAATAATAATAATAATATGAAATGAATGAAGATATTATATATTTTAAATTTAAATATTAAGAAGTAGCTTTTTATTTCAACATAATAATGAGATAACATTGTACAACTTTACAATTAAATATTAAATATTTTAGTAATAGTAAAACTTTCTTATTGAATGTTACAAATTAAATAGTATTTATTCAGCGATTCATTTTAGTTTTAAGTTTTTCGGATCTAAGCCTCTTGGAGGCAATCCTTTTCATAGAGGTTCAAGATCTGAGTATGTAATATTAGTCATAATATTAGAAATTCTTCTCGATAAAACCTATGTGTGGAGTACACTCTACCCATCATTAGGGATATAATAAGTTAGTAGGTTGTAAAAGAGTGTTCAGGTTTGTTTTTAAAGAGGAAAAAAAAATAGGTTACTATTAATGAAAGGAAATAGTCATTGAGATGGATAGGCTAGCTTTCGTGAGGATGTGATTGATCTCTGGTCTTCGTTTATGCTGGTGGAGGTGTTGGAGGCGTGTAAACGGAGGGAGAATATCGGAGTCACGACATCGCTTAAAAAAGGGGAGGTCAGCAACTCTTTTACTCATTTTGGTTCTAAGCTTTTCGAATATTCGAACCTCCTTGAGGCAATCCTCTCCATAGAGATCCAAAATCTGAGTATGCAAGTTTCCACAGTTAGTCATAATGTTAGAAATTCTTCTGGATAAAAATTGTGTGTGGAGTTTTGAAACGTCTAAGAAAATTGATTGTGTGTGGACATAAGAAGCTAGTAGGTTGTAAAAGAGTGTTGAGGATTGCCTCAAGAAGGCTCGAATATTCGAAAAGGTTAGAACCAAAATGATTAAAAGTGTTGTTGACTTCACCTCTTTGAAGTGATGTCATGACTATGATATTCTCCCTCTATTTACATGCCTCCACCAACATAAACGAAGATCGGAGATCAATCGCATCCTCACCAAAGCTAGTCAATCCATCCCAAAGGCTATTTCCTTTCATTAACGATAACCCATTTTTTTGCCTCTTTAAAACCAAACCTTGACACTCTTTTACAAACTATTAGCTTTTTATGTCCCTGATGATGAGTGGAGTGTCCACTCGAAACGTTGGATGTTTCAAAATTCCACACATGGATTTTATCCAAAACAATTTCTAACATTATGACTAACTATGGAAACTTGCATACTCAGATTTCAAACCTTTATGGAGAGGATTTCCTTAAGGAGGCTCGGATATTCGAAAAGCTTGGAACCAAAATGAGTAAAAGAGTTGTTGACCTCACCTTTTTGAAGCGATGTCGTGACTTCAATATTCTCCCTTCGTTTACGTGCCTCCAACAACATAAACGAAGACCAGAGATCAATCGCATCTTCACCGAAGCTAGCCAATCCATCCCAATGACTATTTCATTTCATTAACAGTAACCCATTTTTTTCCTCTTTAAAACCAAACCTCATCACTCTTTTACAACCTATTAGCTTCTTATGTCCTTGATGATGAGTGGAGTGTCCACTCGAAACGTTGGACGTTTCAAAACTCCACACACTGTTTTTATCTAGAAGAATTTCTAACATTATGACTAACTATGGAAACTTGCATACTCAGTTTTTGAACCTCTATGGAGAGGATTGCCTCAAGGAGGCTCGGATATTCGGAAAGCTTAGAAACAAAATGAGTAAAAGAGTTGTTGACCTCACCTTTTTGAAGCTATGTCGTGACTCCAATATTCTCCCTCGGTTTATGCACCCCCACCAACATAAACGAAGACAAGAGATCAATTGCATCCTCACTAGAGTTGGCCATCCATCCCAACAGTTATTTCCTTTCATTAACGGTAACCCATTTTTTTGCCTCTTTAAAACCAAACCTCAACACTCTTTAACAACTTATTAGCTTCTTATGTCTCTGATGATGAGTGGAGTGTCCACTCGAAAAAAGAAATCCTAGGTGTGTGTGAAGTAACTCCAACACCCCCCTTGAACATCACTATGGTGAAAATAAAGATTGGGTCTCGGCAACGAGGCCATGTTAGGTACCCAAGTACAAAAGATACACTGAAAATAAAGTGAGGAAAGAGGGAAAACCTCATGGGAAAACCCCCCCTTCAAGGTACAATGCATGTAAAAAGAAGAACTACAGTTGCTAGGCAACTATGTCCTTCACTCCAAGATGACCTCGCAGAGAATGGAATTTTTGCTCAGTGAAGGTCTTGGTGAAAATGCATGTCGTCTGTTCTGCTGAAGGACAGAACTGTAAGTCGATGATCCCCTCGTGTACTAAGTCCCGGATGTAGTGCATGTGGATCTCAATGTGCTTCGTCCACTGCCTTTGAATTGGATCTCTGCAGAACTTCAGAGTGCTCTGGTTGTTACACCAGATGATGATCGGTCGATGAAAATGAATGCCCAACTCAGTGAGAAAATGTTGTAGCCACATAGCCTGAATGGTTATGTTAACTACCCCTCTGTACTCTGCCTCGACTGAAGATAGAGCAATGGCAGCTTGCTTCTTGCTTGACCAACAGATAGGCCCGGAACCAAGACTGAGTGAGTAACCAGATGTGGACTTGCGATCAATGTTATCGCCAGCCCAATCAGAATCAGTAAAACCAATGAGATCTAATGTAGAGTCTGTTTCATAATGAATCCCAAAGGTGATGGTGCCCTGTACGTATCGAAGGATACGCTTTGCAACTTTCCAATGTAGCTCATGCGGCTCCTGCATGAACCTGGAAAATGCGCCAACTGCATATGAGAGGTCTGGTCTGGAGTGTGTGAGATACAACAAGCTCCCCACTAGCTGTCTGTACAGTGTGTTGTCAACCAGTGGAGTCTCCCCACCATCCTCAAGTTTGACTCCTGATAGGAAAGGAGTCGGAGCAGACTTGCAGTCTGTCATGTGAAATCTCTCAAGGAGATCTCGTGCATACTTGGCTTGAGACAGTTTGATGCCTAATGCATCCTAACTGATCTCAAGTCCAAGGAAGAAGTGTAGCGGACCCATGTCCGTCAACAAAAACATGTCATGAAGAATCCTCTTAACTGCAGCAATCGCTGAAGTCAAGCAACTGGTGATCAACAAATCATTGACATACAGAACTAAAAGTAGAAGTGAATCAATTGTCCTGAGCATGTATACATTTGGGTCTGATTTACAATGTACAAAGTTCTATGACAACAGGTAGGAGTCCATCTTGGCATACCATGCCCTCAGAGCTTGCTTGAGGCCATAAAGTGACTTCTTCAGTCGACAGACCAAAGATGAGTCCTGCATAAATCCTTGGGGCTGCTCCATGTAGATCTCCTCAAAGAGATCACCGTGAAGAAATGAATTCTTCATGTCCATCTGACGGACTTCCCATCCCTTGGATGCCGCAATGGCAAGTGCCAATCGTATGGAATCCATCTTCGCTACTGGAGCGAAGGTCTCATCATAGTCAATACCATGAACCTGATGAAAGCCTTTGGCGACAATTTTGGCTTTGTATCTGTTGATCTGTCCATCCGTTGCGCTCTTGGTCCTATAGACCCATCTGCATCTGACAAGTTTCCTCCCAAAAGGAAGGGGAACCATATCCCAAGTCTGGTTTTCGAGGTGGGAGTTGTACTCCTCCTGCATGGAGGATTCCCAAAAGGGATTTCTAGCAGCCTCGCCATAAGACTGTGGATTTGAAGACTGAACCAAGAAAAGATGCCTAGAAGGAAATGGTTCAGTGATAGTGAGTGCAATAGGAGGCTCCTCGAAATCAGATCAAGTCCTCCTAGTATCGGTTGGATCACCTACGATATCCCCTGCATCCTGAAGAGTAGTCTATGCCCACTTGGGCCTCTTCTCTGGCTCTGCAACTACATCTGGATTCTCTGACTCTGCATCTGACTGTACTAACTCTAAATCTGAATCATCCGAGTCCTCTGAATCAGAACTCTCATCTGAAGAAGAGTCAGCATGTGCATGCTCATCATCTTGGACAGGTGGAAGAGTGAAGATGTCTGCATGCGACTGTTGAGGTACATGCGAGACACTTTCCTCGAATTGGACACTACGCTCAATGATGACTCAGTCTGAGGAAAGATCAATAAGATGATATCCCTTCACACCGTCAAGGTATCCAACAAAAATGCACTCAGTGGTCTGTGGATCAAGTGCCTTCCTCTTTTCAGAGGGAATCTGGGCCCATGCACGTGAACCAAAAATGCGAAAGTGGGCCACTTCTGGTTTGAGGCCGCTCCAAGCCTCATAGGGGGTCTTATCCTTGACAGATCTATGAGGAGATGTGTTTTGGATGTATGTTGCACAGTTAAGTGCTTCGGCCCATAGTCTCTGTGGTAGTGACTTTGCATGCAACATGCAAGATGCCATCTCCTTTAGAGATCTATTTTTCAGCTCAGCAACTCCGTTTTGTTGTGGAGTGTAGAGAACTGTATGCTACAAATGAATCCCTGTCTCATGGCAAAGATTATGAATCTCATGATTCACATACTCTCCCCTGTTATCAGTTTGGAGGACTTTGATATTCTTTCCAGACTGTGTCTCAACCAAAGCTTTGAGGTGTTGAAAGACCTCAATTTTTTTCCTGAGAAAGTAGATCCAAGTAAAACGTGAGAAATCATCAACAAAAATGAGAACAAACCTCGCTTTGTTGATCAATGGATGCGGAAAAGGACCCACGAGGTCACTGTGGATCAGATCTAAAGGTGTGGAATCTCGCTGAGACTTTCCCTTGTCGAATTTCTCTTGAGGGTGTTTTCCGAGAACACATCCCTCACATACTCCCTTGGAGAAATGGATATTTGGTAGACCATCAACCAATATGTGCTTGCTAAGCTGTTGCATGTATCTGAAATTCAAATGTCCAAACCTTTCGTGCCATATCCTACTACTTTCATCAGCATGAGTAAGCAGTAAAGCAGAATCAAGTTCAATGAATTCGAAAAATGTATACAATCTAGACTGATGATTTACCTCACCGGTAGCAACCCTGGAGTTGGTTTTCATGTCGTATATGTCCATGGCATTTGGTGTGAATACAAAAAAAAATTCGATGCCAGAATTCGTCATCTGATACACGGAGAGAAGGTTGACAGAAAGCTTGGGAACATGCAGCACGTTCTCAAAGCTTCTGTTGGTGAGTTCAATCCTTCCTTTGCCGGTGACTTCGACAGAAGAGTTGTCCCCCATCAGAATAGGAGGACCTTTGCATGCATCCAAAGAAGAATAGATTGTTTTTGAGGCAGCCATGTGATGTGATGCTCCTAAATCTACGATCCAAGCATCGGGAGAGGAGTTGATTGCAATCAAGGCATGGCTAGAATTGCCTTTCTTGGAATTTGGATCTTCTGGCTTCTTCTTCTTTGCACCCTTGGGGATGCATTCTCCAAGGTTGTTTTGTTGAAGTATCTGAGACATCAGATCTATTTGTTTTTGCATGCATACATATTCTGAATGGAATCATTTGTGACGGTATGTGCATTTCTCTCCTTTTCTTCCCTTTTCTCCTTTGGATCCAGAGGCATCAATGAAGGGTTTTGTGTACCCTTCCTTCTTTGTATGTGCATGAGCTTTCCGCTTATCTTTATCTTTAGATTTTGTATATGTGTGGCTGCCATCATGCACAGTGAGTGCATGCGCCCTTGGGCCTTTGATTGTGCCCATGTTGATGAGCTTGGTTTTCTCTTATGTCAAGGATTCAATAAAGTCCTCAAGAGAAGGCATCTTCGAGGTGGCTCCAGAGGCGAATATGACAGTATGGAATGTGGGTACGAATATAGAGAATTCAGGACCAAGCTTGGAGAGAATGGTGAGAACCATTTGTTTCTCCTCCTTTGATTTATCAACCCTGCAAGCTTTGAGTTGCGACAGTAAATCCTTGAATTTTGTAAAGAAATATTGGATATTCTCGAAGATTTTTGGATCCAATGTGAGCAGCTCCACCTCCAACATGTGTCCCCTCATCTCGTCCTGTTTGCCAAAGAGCCCTTCCAATATGGTCCAAGCTTCATTGGGAGTCTTACAGGAAGATATATGAAAAAGGAGATCGGGAGAAATAAGACTGCAAATTGTTCTGAGTGCCTCATCCATGCGATTTAAGTACTTGGATTTTTCTATGGTTGATGTCGGTTTTGTATCTGTATTCATGGTTAACCTATACAACCCTCTGGATTGGAGATGTATGGCTATTTTCTCCTTCCATGCAAAATAGTTGTAAGGTGTAAGAATGAATTCTTTTTAGAATTCCATCTTTTCGTTGTCTTCGATCTTTTGTACCTGCAAAAATTTTTGGTGTAGCTTTTGCTTAGCAGTCCGTCGGATCTGATACCATGTAAATGTGTTGAACCTTCACATAATAGATCTAGCTAAACAATGATACACACATTTGCAGAGATAATTGGAAAAAGAAGAAGAAGGAGAGAAAGAATGGAAAGAATTCTCATTAACCGTTATGAATAATGAATAATTTACACATGATATACTCTATATAACTCAATGAGTTCGACTTGAGGTGAACCAATTCACCATAGTGGTGGTATAGAGTGATTTGGACACACACCAGCAGTTATGGGAGTGAACTGCCACCTATTCTAGTCTCTGAGGCAGTTACGGGAGTGAATTGCCACCTAGTTGAGTTAACTAGTCAACTAGTCTTCAGTTAACTGACTAAACAAAAAGTAGTGAGGAGTTAACTCAAGGAATCAAGGCTAATGCACCACTTTGGTGATGATACCAAGGCAAGGTCTAATTAGCATGGTGATGATCCCAATGTTGCATGGTGATGATCCCAATGCAACATCTAAACTCAACTCAACTAGTCAAACTAAAGTGTGAACTGAAAGAGAATATTCTCTAGGTGGAATATTCTCTCCTAAAATATAGGAGACTGAATAATGACTAATTATGACTATTAAACAAATAAAAACCTTAGGAAAAGAAATCCTAGGTGTGTGTGAAGTAACTCCAACAGTGATTATGAGTAAGACATGTAAGACATTTTATTAAAATGAAATGAGAGATTGTTTAGCCATATAAGAAATATGAGATGTTTTAATCCTTTTTTTATGTTTTAATCTCTTTCCTTATCATGATTAAGGTTTTTTTTTTTACTATAGTAATTATGAGTAAGACATGTAAGACATTTTATTTTATTAAAATGAAATGGGAGATTGTTTAGCCATATAAGAAATATGAGATGTAATTCTCAAACTCTATTACTTAAATATATCTTGCATGGTTGGGATCACTACATATGTGGACATCATATGAAGGAAAGAGAGGAAGTTTGAGTGAGCAAGTATAATCATCTTGTAAGGAATCAACCATCATAGTAATGGGAAGGCCACTACCTCTGTAGATGCCCTATTGGTATAAATCATGGTATATTGAGGCTTACACATGACACATAGAAAAGGGAGGGGGAGGTCAAATAAGCAAGCATAAACACCCTACAACCAATCAATTATTATATCAATACGAAGGTCACTAACTTTATGAATGTCTTAATTAACATAAAAATTATTGCATTGAGAGACACTCTACAGCTTAATATGGAACAGATGTTGTCACGTGCATAACATTATGTATTAAAAATAATAAATAAGTCTATTATTCACATTCATATTACACAGTTGAAGTAATATTGGGAATAAAATCGATTTATTATGGATGTTTTTAGATATTTTGTTTCTGCAGTGTAAAGCCTCGATACCAGGTTGAGTAGAGGAACAACAATCCTTTTTCTCCCACCAAATGCAGACCCAAGATCGATGGCAAGCACTTTCAATTCAATGTTCCCACTAATTCAAGAAATTTGTTCATAGAGAAATTGTATAATGGATAGGCACTTGAATGCAACGACAACTCAATCAAATTACTTCCAAGATCCATTTCAGTGTAACTTAATACAACAAAATTCTAAAGGTTCAAAAATTGAACTCCACATTTTTTAGGTCTTTCTCAAAGTTGCAGAGATGGATATTTAGCTTGTACAAACACAGTTTATGATGTTGATTTTGCTCTGAAAACACTAAGAAAACTTGATGGAAACAAGGGTTCTAATGGCAGTGGCTCAATAATAGAGTTCCATACAATAACCTTAATTGAATCTCCTATATGTTGGACTAGTCTACTTCTCCATGTTGGGGTGCCTACATCTTTTTACAACAGTTTGTTACCAAGATTGAGCATCCATGTGGGTTGCTCTAAGCATGAAGTTTGATCGGTAAGATTGATTTTCTATTATTATAAAGCACAAGTTTGATAAATGGAGACAAAGACTAGTGAAACAGAAAGAGAAAGCTACTATGTCTGAGAGAAAATCATTGTGATTTTATAGTTATCTCAATGTGTTCATAAATTAAGAATGAAAAATAGTCAAATCCAGCTAGCGCTATTGGATTTCGAGGGTTTCGTTCTGTAAGGTGGCCAAGGTTCAAACTCACAGTAGTCGAGAGGAGACACCCAAAAAAATCCAACAATGTTAAGGGTTGGTGTGGCCCAGGTTGGGTGAGATCCTGGGTGATTTTGATGGCTTAAATGGACACTCTTATATATATATATATATATATATATATATATATATATATATATATATATATGGCCCAAATCTATCAAGCATTGAGAAGAATCAAATCTCTCGAGGTGCAAACTTTTCTTCAAATTTTGTACTCTAAAAGAGTTTGCACCTAGAGAAATTTGATCCCTCTCAATGTTTAATAAATGTAGGATTAAGATGAATCTAGAATGGTAATATATTAAAATTGATATAATGTTGTCAATTAATTTTTATGATCTATACAATATAGAGAAAAAAACACCATATATATTTAAAATAAAATTGTATTTAATATCAATATGCTTAAAATAAAATTTTATTTAATATCATTATGCTTAATATGCGCTCACATCTAGTGTCCGGAATGTTGAATTATGTCAACTTGAAGTAGAATTTTGTTAACTTAACTTAGATTAGATTTATTGGTTAGGTTACATGTTATTGCAAGTTCTAAGAAAAATTGATAGAGTAAATGATTTTAAGTCATTAGGTTACATGTTATTGCAACTTTAACGAAAATTTGAAAGAAAAAAATACTTTTAAAAACCTTGTATTTAAAATGATACTAAACTTTCGTTAGGTTCATTGATTAGGTTGCCTGTTATTGCTAGTTTTAATAGAATGTTAGAGTAAATATCTCTAAACGCATTGTATATTGTATATAAAGTTAATGTTGTAGGCTAAACGTTTTACGAAATGAAGGTTTTTTGGCGATTTTTTTCGGGGACATTTGCTCGAAATCCGACAGAAAATTGTTAGATTCGTAGATTTGAGTGATTATTTCTGTATAATCTGAGTGTCCCATGGGTTTTTCAGCATGCTGAATCCATTACTGTATTCAAAACTGGATTTTAAAAAACAAAAAAATAGTAATTTTGTGTAGATTTATGTCGTTGGATTCCAGCGAAAAAAACCATTTCATAGAATAGCTAGACAACACCTAAAGTCAATTGGCGAGGTTGCATGTTTTTTGTTTTTTTATATTTTCAAGCTAGGTTGGGGCTAATCCTAATGTTGTATCACGAAGATTGTGTGAGACTCGATCAATCTAGAAGCTAGTAGTTTAATTCCATTGCAAGTTCTATGAATCGATTAGGTTCATTGGTTAAACTACATATTATTGAGACAATTTAATGGAGTAAATATCCTTAAAAACATTTTATTAGAGTGAATTGATTAGATGATAAGATTTTGTTGTTTTTATTTGTTTTTTAGGTTTTATAAATTTTATATTATGTAATGTAATTTAGAGGTTTAAATTTTTTCTTTAACTTAGGAGTTTCAATTTTATATAATTTTTACTTGTTTTTAAAATTTTATAAGAATTTGTTTCTAGTTAAGAGTTCCATTTCTTCTTTCTGCTAAAACCATGACCCTCAGTGCATTATCTTCCTTCCACATTTTCATCCCTCCTAGGCATGGATTAGGGAGAGGGTGCTCCTCCTTCCTTGCCCCATTCCGATTAGGTCACTTTCCAAGTGCTAGTAGCTTTCATCCATAAAGACTCAAAGGCTCCTTATGCTCCTTCAAGGTTTGTTAAATGTGCTCTTGACATTCCAATGGTTAATCTCTCGTCTACAACTTCTCACCATAAATCTCTTGTTCTAGCTAAGCATGGCCTCATTGTGCAGTGTACTAGTTTATGACCCTCCTGCAAGGCCATGGAGCAATGGATCACAATGAACTAGAGACCCTTGATACAAGGAAATTTATTTCACTATTTTTATAGAAGATGTTATTTTTTTTTCTCTTTGAAAAGAAAGAGGATACAGATTTTATTTTCAAGAAAATTCAATATTTTATGGGGCCTAGAGGCATGTATTTGAGAGATCAATTTGGGGAAAAGATCGGAGATTTGATAGAAAAATGGGATCTTGTTGATATCTTACCCAAAAAGGGGAAATACTCTTGGTAAAATTGCATAATAGGGCCTAGTTATATTGCGGCTCAACTGGATCGCTTCCTTGTGCATTGCAACTTCCTTTTCGAGGATTTATCCATATCTGCCCATATTATTGATTTAGGGGTATTCGACCATAAGCTCATCTCTCTTGTGTTTCAACCCTTTGAAAATCTCGAGCCCGTCCCTTTCCACTTCAACCTGTTATGGTTACAGGAGGAAGCAGCTCTAGAGATTATTCAAAGAAATTGGAGAACAAAAAAAAAAACAAGGATCTCCTTTGTGTATTTGGGAAACAAAACATATACTTGTGAAATATGAGCTCAAGGAGTGCACAAAAAATTACCATCTTTCTCCTACCAAAGGAAAAAAAAAATAGGAGTAGTTAGAAAGGCTGCAACACACAATGGAAGATGAGGTCATCTCTCCCCGAAACATTTTGGATGAGCAAAAATTGAATATGAATTTCATCAAGCCTTAAGAAAGGAAGAGTAGTTGTGGAAATCAAAGTCAAGAAGCCTTTGGCTTCAATCCAGGGATAAAAATATTGCCTTTTTTCATAAACAAGATAAAGGAAGATTGCTCATAAAAAATGTAAAAGGAATAGTGAAATTTGATGGGGAGAAAGAGACAACCTTTGATGTTATTAAAGAAGATGCATACCTTCATTTCAAAGAGATATATACAAACAAGGATGATGTTGATCTGGATGCAATTGAGGAAATGTCATAGGATATTCCTTGTCTAATAAATAAGGAAGATAATCATGACCTAGGAAAGGAAATATCTAAGGAAGAAGTAATAGAGGCTATATGGGGACTGGAATTAGACAAGGCACCAATCCCAATTGGTTTCTCTATCCACTTGTTTAGAGCCTACTTGTATATTATCAAATTTGATTTATGTCAAATTTTAAATTGGACAAGGGGGAAATCAAAATAGGAGGGGAAACAACTCCTCCTTTACTACCCTAATCACAAAAGAATCTAAACCATCTTCCTTCTCCTAATTTAGGCCCATCTTCGTTTGTATTTATGTTTATAAAATATTGACTAAAGTCCTAGCCAATAGGACTAAATGTTGGCAAATGTTTAACAGGCAGCGTATGCTTGTCATTGATGGCAAGTACAGCAGCAAAGATGGCAGCAAACGTGCAAAGGATTATAGGCAGGTCATTGATGACAAGATCAGAGTAAGCATCGATGAAAAATAGGAACAAAGTAAGTTCAGGAGTAATTAGCGTAGAGTCGATCAGAGTGCCTAAGCTCGGGAGGAGAAGCGTCAGTGATCATTGGATCCCATTTAAATTCCTGAAAGAAGGAGGACCGTCATATCAGAGTGTAGACAAGAAGAACACACAGAAGAGGAGGATAGATCTCAGGCGTCATATCTGAGCATAAGTTCCGACCATCATTGGATCGGGAAGAACCTACACATTCTTTAAAGTGCAAGATCGAAGCGGTGGTCCAACTCCATTTCGGAGTTTTGGCTATCGAGATTTCAAATATCGGGAGATGGAAATGTCAAAGGTTCTTTACAACAGGAATGTTGAAATCGCGATATGCGAAATCACGACAAGATCTTGACCGTTGATCCAAGAGGGACGCGTGGCAAAAGATCAGAGCATGTCAAAGACTCCATTTCGGGGTTTCGCGAATCGCGATTTGGAGAGTCAATAAACAATACCACAAGAATGCCGAAATTGCGAAATGATCTAAGTCGTCAGATCAAGGTGCAATCTGGATCGTCGATCTGACTCCATTTCGGAGTTTCGTGGATCAGGAGTTGGAGATGTAAAAGAACATTCACCACAGGAATGTTGAAATCGTGATTTAACCGCAGCCGTCAGATCAAGGTGTGATCTGGACTGTTGATCCGACTCCATTTCAGAGTTTCGCGAATCGCGACTTAGAGAGGCAAGAAACATAACCACAGGAGTCCCGAAATGTCGAAACGCGAAATTGCAAAATACTTTAGGCCTGTGGTCTCAACCAGTGGTCACACCATCGAAGAGCTGAAGAGAAGAGTATGTGCAGACAAGATCTTGTTCGGCGTTTCGGGGATCGCGACTTGGAAAGTCGAGAAACTTCACAACGGGATTAATGAAAAGGTGAAATGCTAAATCATGAAAAACACGTTATGAACAAGCGCTTGGTCATGGCCATGGTCATATAAAGGAAGGAGCTAGCGCAGAAAAGCTCCATTTTGGAGTTTCGAAGATCACGACATGGATTGACGAGACACTTGGCCACATGAAAGCCAAAATGTCAAAATACGAAATAAAGGCAAGTTTAATGAAGATCATTCAACGGTGCAGATGAAACTGAAGGAGATCGGAGGGCTAATGTTGCACGACACAGTGAAACTGCTAGAAACTAGTGATGAGTTCTACCAGATGACTCAAAGACACTTTGATGTGATTGCCTGAGGAGTTGAAGAGTCTCAGTGGGAATCTTCCAATGGGATGAAGACTGGTCATAGGGGCGATTGATAGCTGGAAGAGGGTTGGAGCCTGTAACTGAAACAGAGAGGGTGAGCTCGACTATAATAGAGAAGACGAAGAGTCTCAACTGCCAGAGAGAAAAAGGAATCTCAACATAACACCTAGTGATGATAGACACATGGGTTGAATCGCCAGAGGATCTGAAGAGTCTTCAGGCTTCTACCAGTGAATGAAGACTATTCTTAGAGGGGATTGACAGATGGATGAGCGTTGAAGTCTGTAACTGAAACAGAAGGCATAATCTTGACTGTGCCAAAGAAGACGAGGAGTCTCAACTGCCAAAGAGGCTGAGGAATCTCAGCAGAACACCCAGTGATGCTGGACGCGTGGTGGGAACCACCAGAGAGGTTGAAGAGTTGTGATGATCAGGCAGAGCACTAGAGAGGTGGAGGATATTGGCACGGTGTGAGTATGCAGAGGGATTGTGCGCATTGCATGCACAAGTAGCACAGAAGCTATAAGTACACGGTACAGAGAAGAGATGGGGTTGTTGTTGTTGTTGGAGTTGTTGTGGTTGCTGTTGTTGAAGGTGATTCACGCAGGAAGGAGGAGAGTGCAGCAGTGGAATTGAACAGAAGAGGAATTGTGCAGTGAATGGAGATGGCGCACAGAGCATAAAAAGCAGAAGAACAGACAACACAAGTCATGTGTGCAGGAAGGTAGTGAGGTAGACAGAGAAACGAAATGCAGCATAACAGTGATGAGTCTAGTAAGCCACTGTTGAACATTATATCACTGTAATAAGTTTCAATAGCAAAGATTCATATTTCAGGGTGGAAGGGAGGTGCTAGGGAGGACTGTTGTCCTCATAGGTTCAAGTGGGTGCTTGAACATAGGGAGTTGTAGCTTCCATCTGGTTGCATCCAGAGAAACCAGGGTGGCAGGGTGGTGCAAGGGAGAACTCTTGTTCTCTGTTATACAGGTCGGTGCCTGTATGATTGGAATTTGGTACTTCCATCTAGTTGGTGCTAGAGAAACTAGGGAGTTGGTGCTTCCTTCTAGTTGGTGCTAGAGAATCCAGGGAGTTGGTGCTTCCTTCTAGTGGGTGCTAGAGAAAACAGAGAGTTGGTGCTCTCAGGAAGTAGCATCTTGCAAAACTGAGGTTGTAGCCTTATTATGAGTTGGTGCTCATATGTATGATAATGTAAAGATTGTAACTATTACTTATCATATAAAGAAAAAGAGGTTTTTACCCTGTATGGGTTTCCTCGGGAAATATCTGTCTCTGTGTTTCTCATATATGTGACTGATGCTGAATGTGCCATTGTTTATTTTCCTGCATTATTGTGATAATCATTCAATGTTTCTGCAAAGAGTTTAAAAGAAGCATAATTGTTTAAGCACGGTAACAACTGATTCACCCCCCCCTCTCAGTTGTCCAACACTAAAAATATCTCGTCGAGGGTGATATCAGAAAATTATGGTAGATTCATGTAGAAAAAACAAATCACTCATGATATCATTCTCGTCCATGAAGTTATGCACTACAATGACCAAAGAAGAGGAGAAAATGTATAATTATAAAATGAACTTAGTTAATGCCTTTGATAGAATTTGACACTCCTTTTTGTTTTTTGTTTTGTTTAGATTTGGAATGGCTAAAAATATAATAAGGTAGATAAAAGCATGCACAGGTGGTCCATGGATTGCCCCCCTAGTCAATGTCAAGCCTACAAAATTTTTCCTATGCTCCAGATCAGGTCTACATTAGGGATGTCCACTATCCCCTTCATTATATATCGTTATGGCATAATCATTAAGTAGAAAAATAGAGAGAAAGGTTAGATGGAAGGCTAGACAGAATGACTATTGCTAGAGGAGTCAAATCTATAAACCATTCCCAATTTGCAGATGATAATTTTTTTATGGGAGAAGAATCCACAATAATTGTAGTGAGATTCAAGCAGATCCTAGATGGATTCATGAATGCCTCCAATGGAAAAATCAACAATGGTAAGAATCATATCTTTGGATGGAATGTGTCTCCTTTTTTAATGCAATGAATTGCTAGAATTCTAGAATTTATAGGCATCAATAGATGGACATCCTTCAAATATTTAGATATGCCTATTTCGATGGGAAATCTTAAATATATTGACTGGAATCACATTATCCAAAAGATTAAAAGTATGTTGCAACAGTGGGGATCCCAATGACACAATTTGGATTGTAGGGCAATTTTAATTAAAATGGTGTTGTCAACTCTTCCAATTTTTCAAGGCTCTATTATGTTAGCACCTATTGGCATCATGAATCAATTCGAAAAAGAAATTAGAATTTTTTATGGTGAGGGGGAAAGTCCAATAGAAAAAAAGTATCACCTAGTGAAATGGGAAATAAGAAGATCTTTCCCAGAAAATGGAGGTCCAGGAATAAAAGACCCCAATTTGATGAATCTAGATTTAGGTGCAAAAATTCTATTGAAACTTATTTCTAAAGGTATAGAGTGATGGAAATCATCTTTGCATAAAAAAACATCTTGGATCTGCCAAAGAATGTTTCCTAGATCAATTGAATCCAACTAGTAAAGGTTCTTCAATATGGAATCTTTGTAAAGCTTCAATCGACCTTATTTGAGATCATTTATCTTGGGTGCCAGGTAATGGAAAATTCATTAATATTTGGGAGGATCGAATTATGGGCAGAGCTCCATTCTCTTATATTCCAACTTTATCTAATGTTCAAGATTGGCTTAATTGTTGTTGAATCAAAACTCTATTTAACATATATGAATGGGACTCTAATGGTAAGTGGAATGATTGGAAGTAGTTAGACACTCCTAAATGTATTTCATTACAAATAAGTGATTTATTTTCCCTTCTTCAAGGTGTCACTCTTATCAATCTTTCATCCAAGTATAGAAGAGGGTGGGGTCCAAACACTGGAAATTACTCTGTCAAGGAGGGATATCAAATGCAACTAAGTTCATTGTATATGTCATTGAGGTCTAATATGTGGAAGCACATTTTGCATGCAGAGGGTCTTCCGGAAATAAACATCTTTTGATGGATTATTGTTCATGGGAAGCTATTAACAATAGAGAATTTTCAAAAAAAGGGGATTGTGGGGCCATCTAGATGTCCTCTTTGTATTTCAATGAAGGGGTCATCTTCACATTCCCTTTGCTAAGAAAGTCTAACAATTTTCTTTAGAATAGTTTGGAAATCCAATCATGCACCCTTAGAATCAGAAAGATATGTTTGTGGATTAGAAATATTTCTACCTGGGATCATTATACAAGAAACCCATTTTTTGAAGAATTTGGATGGCTATTCCCAAATACTTATGCTAGAAAATATGGTTGGCCAAGAATAAAAGTGTCCTTTGTTCAAAACAAACCACGTCAAGGCAAGTTGCAACTCATACAAAAGGATTCATGAATGAAGCATTTCTCTCAAAAAGTAATATTGAATTTGTAATTGTGGACTTTGAGACTAAGGAGAAACTATGGATGCAAGACATACTTATAGGAAGCAACCTTCAATCCAAATTGATATGCAAAACACCACATTCATGGCAGACCTAGAAAATCAAGTTAGATGTTTAAGAAGTTCAAGGTTGGGTTGACCTTGTGCCTTGGATTGACCTTTATTCATGATTAGAATATCAAGAATACTCTAGTATTTGGGGATTCATCATTAGTCATTGGGTAGGTAAGAAAGTCTAGTAAGATGCGGATCAATCCTATCTAGAATGATCAAAAGGATCAAAGGACTCATTTCTTATTTTAAAACAATCGATTTCTTTCACATTCATTGCAGATGTAATTCATAAGTGGATGTATTAGCAAATTCTATAGTTTATCTAGACAAAGGGGTATGAATAAAAATTGGGGGTGACCCTGAATTATTATTAATCCCATAAGTATGGAGCATTCAAGTCAATTTCATAGTATGGATTGGCATATAGTATTGACACATGTCCTTTGGATAGGTTCAAGGAGAACATCGTAAATCCTCCTCGCCCTCTAGTACCTCCCTCACACTTCAAATGATGTAAGCACAATGGGTATATTAACTCTAAAGCAATGGGCCTTTATGGCACAGGTGGGATATCTTTAGGTCATTTATGAACCATCTAGTTGTTGGGTGTGGTGGGATTTGGGTTTGTTTTGTATTTGGATTCATTATTTATATGCAATGAGGAATTGGACATGGAAAGTTTGCAGTGTAGTTTTGCGAGGAACCTATGGTGGCCCTTCAAGATTGTAGTTGCTCTAACCATTGTTGGGGCCATTTTTTTGTCTTTATTAGCAGTGAAGAGAATCATGGTATTGGGTTTGTGGGTGAGTAGTGGTGGGATTCATTAAACCTCTCCATCTCGATATCAACCATGTTTAAGCACAACCGCTCAAGCAATTGTGCCAATTGTGGAATACTAGAGATTCATAAGGTATTGAGGAGTATGGCTAGCTAGTTGGAAGGTTTGTAGAGGGCAATTTCACACACCAACATGCAATTAGAGAGTCAAATTATCAAGCATGTGGAATTCAAAGATAAATTAGAAATGTAGAAGCAGAGGATGGAGAAAATAATTATAAACTGAGACATGCACTACAACATTTTCCAAGTTTTGGCTCATGATTCTCAGTCTCTTGTGGGGCATCCCTCTGATTCCATAGGTATGGTTAAGAAAGATTAACTAAAGAATTTGATGGTGTAGCAACCTTGTGAAGATCATGCAAACATTTTCCAAACATAACAAGGAATTGGAAACTCAAAAATACAAGACATTAACATGGAAGAGGCACATAGTAGACATGACTTCACCTTGTGCTAACAAAATTTTATGTATTTAACAAGTTTTTATGTATTATCAATGTATTTTGTTGTGAAGAAGAAAATTTACTCTATATATATTCTCACAAAAAAGGAAGTAAGCATAGATGAACACTTATTTGAAATTCTCACAAAAAAGGAAATAAGCATAGTCATAATAACACATGGATGAACACTTATTTGAAAACTTTGGAAATTTTAGTTTTGATATTACAATGTACTAAACAATGGCAAAGTGGTTTCACCATAACATTTATATATCAATATAATTCTATTCGTTTATGTGAAAAAAACTTATAAAAATCATTTAAATTTAAATAATATAGTAAAAACTAATTAATAATTTTAAAAGATCGATGTATACTTACTTGTTTACAGTACCAAATTCCTGTTTGTTTACAGTACCAAATTCCTGTTTAATTGGGGCAATTTAAGAAAAATAAAGAGTTTTCATTCCTGTGAAACTTTCATCAAAACTCAGAATTGGACAAAACCTTAACTATAATAATTCTATGGTACAGAAAGCTTAAATCATGATTAAACTCTTATCCTATTTGTCCCCGGAGAAAAGGTCTTTTTGGTATAAGAGTAGCTTACTCCGTTTGAACCAGTGGCACATTGGGAAGTGGATATCATAATAATATTTTTGTAAGAGAGCAATTTACAGCAGAGCCCTGCTCTTGCCCCACGGGCCACTGCCATCGTAAGCAGGCCAAACATTATTGCCCATGTACTCATGCATGGTGCAACAACATGGAAGATGGACACAGATTTCGATCATCCAGTCCCTCTGCGTCGAGTCAAAAGCAAATCCCTCGTCGTCTACATGGTAGTACTACTGAATTTAATGAAACCATAACAAATATGTGAAGTGTTTAGCGGAATCGTAACAAGAATATCGAGGTGGGGGAGGGCAGATGAGTGTCACTGACAGGAATGAATGCATTCATAAATAAAGAGAGGGAAACGCTCTCGGACCACCAGGTCGCTGATCGCCACCGACTGGACAATTCAGTGAGTCCATAGGGATTTGCTTATTCTAATACCGGAGATGATTATATTAACTTCGAAGTTTGAAACGGGGAGACAGGTCCATTAAATTCGCAAGCAACTCCTTAAATTAAATATACACAGTGTACTGCTGTACTTAGATGTCTTGGCTGTATCGGTCTGCGCGCTTCTGTGCATAAAAAGTGAAATCAGGTTTGCAGTCGTCGTATTATGCAGGAAATGGAAATTACTTTCCAGCCAAACACAGGAGAGCCTCAATAGTAGTCAATACAGTTTCAGTTTCTCCTCCACTGCATCTCTTTGCCAATAAGAAAGAAATCTTCAGAGATTTTGTGTTGTTTTTTTGCCTGAAAACTTTTTGGTATACCTTTTGCTTTTGCTCTACAATCGGACATTATAGGAAAGATTGGTTTGTCAGTTCGTTTCCAATAAATGCTTCGACCTTACTTAACATCTGAAAGGTGTTCTGCTTTCACTTTCCCCCTTCCAAAATAAAGCTGATTATGCAGGCGTGTGACCATGTAATGAACTCTTCGGCCTCTTATCTTATAGGAGAAGTAATTTTAACGTTCAAAAAGTTAATAATAGTTAATGGGACAGACAGTCTCACACACTAATTTATTTTAGCAGTTTAGCCTTTTTCCTGTTCAACTTGATGATGAGCTCCCTTAATTTTTCCACTGTCTCCTCGTTGAATAAATCATTCCAAGAACTAGTTGTCAAGATATTTATATAGTTGTCCTGCTATCTTTGAAAGCTTCACACTCTAAAATTAAATGTTTTTCGACCTCTTATCTTATATATTACCAGAGATTAATTTTTAATAACTCTCCAAAAAAATTTGTTGCTTGGGAGCTGGAGACATCCACGAAATCATAGTAGACACCACAATTTAGTTAAAAAATCATAGTGTTATAAACACGAGGTTACAGAAGCTTAATGCCTGGGGATATCAACTCAAGACATGACGTGCATCAGTCTGAAGCAGAATTTAGCACGCATGTAACCATCAATGGCTGCAATGACAATTGAAGTACAAGCAGTAGGCATGGAACTGATAGCCAAAATCTATATAAGAAACTCCTCAGTGCTCATTGCTCATTGCTCAGTGCAGACTGATTTGTAATCAAAGTAGAAGCAAATAGGTGTGAAACTGATAGCAAAAATCTAGATATGAAACCCCTCAATGCTCATTACTCTGTGCAGACTGATTATTTAATCAAAGTAGAAGCATACAGGCGTGAAACTGATAGCAAAAATCTAGATAAGAAACCCCGCAATGCTCATTGCTCAGTGCAGACTGATTTCTTTGATTACAATCATTTTAAGGTCAGCAAAGTTCCACTGTCATCCATTCATTTTTATTTAAAATAATAATCAAAATTATCATTAATTAAATAAAATTAAAATTAAAACTTGTATAACAACATTGAATATATCTTAAAAACAAATTTATACTTATTAAGTTACTCAATTATTTATTTCTCTATCAAAGTACTCTATTATTTATTATTTATCTCTCTGCACAACTCTAATACAACGCCATTTCTAATCAATCTAAGATCCTTTCACATAAATCTTCAATATAAATTCTTAAGCCATATATGAATATGAAAAATGAAAAACTTTATACATTCAGATGCAAATTATGATAACAGATACTGTAATACTTGTTCTAGGATCCTTTCACATAAATTTTCAATATAAATTTGTAAGCAATACATGAAATACGAAAAGAAACTCCACATTCAGATGCAAATCATCAAAACGAGATAGTAAAATACCAAATTGTTCTCTGCGAACAGCTTATAATAGCTGGATAGATTCAGACTTTCACAAGTTATTTTCATGTTTTTTTAATCTATTGTGTTATAATCCTGTACATTCAGATACAAATCATAAAAACAGATAAGTAAAATACCAAATTCTCGGCGAAGAGCTTATAATAGCTCGATTCAGACTTTCGCAAGTTATCTTCATGCTTTTTCTTCTCTTTTGTGTTATAAAAGCTGAGAGATACAAGCAACTGCAAAAACTTGACAATAAGTATAATCATCAATACATTTGAAGATCTTCTGCAGATCGGCATGCCTGGACTCATGATCTAGTAAATAGATACCAAATGTATAAAATAGATTCCAATTAGCCATTGGACAAGAACAAATTTGCTGCTGTTCGCTGCGAACATAGAATGATTTCACCCCACTTTTAGCTTCTGGGACATGGAACCAATGCTCCAGAAGCTAAAAGTGGCATATATCAACATATGTATAAAATAATATATACTGAGACAAAATTCGGTCCAACATGGAAAACCGTTGAGCCAATACTCTACCTACCACAATTTAACTTAATACACCAGAAGATTGCAGCTATGATCAAATAGCATCATCGTCTCTATGTTACAATACTCCTTTTGCTGGTCCTGTTCATGGCTCTCATGAACATCTTCAACAGAGTTTCACAGGCAGCCTAAAACATTAACACAGCTCAGTTTTTGCATAGATAAGATATAGTAATAGTAATAGATATAGATAGATAGATAGATAGATATAGTTGGTTTTTCCTGCACTGAAATCCCAACCCTAGGTTGATCAGCCTCCATGATGATTAATATCATACAATCCTTGGACTGATATGGTTCACCTGTTGTGCAAGGGATTTGGGCCAGTGGGCACTACGCGTTTATCTGCTCCAGTCATATTGCTATTGCCCATCTGCTTCGAAATAGGGCTGCAGTGGCTGAGAGATTTCCCTGAATGGCAATCCTTGCCAGAGGGTTTAAACAAACCGGAGGCAGCTTTATGATCTTTATCCTTCATCTCTGCATGGAAAAACGCGGACTGCCTTGCTGCAGATGCAAAACATATTAAACTGGAGAGTATAATCAGGATCATTACTACCAATACGCTAACCACCGCAGCAAGATTCATCATCCTATTCAATTTCTCAGGCCTTCTCCTCTCAATCATCGTCCCAGCAATTTCACCGATAATAGGTCTAAAAAATATATCATATACAGTACTGTGCTATATCAGAAAACCAAACAAAAGAAGGAATCGATCTGAATATAAAACGAATTCCAGCACAGAAATCCCGGACAGCCAAAATCTCAGAGGCGAGTGCAGTAAATTATATAGAAAGCTGAACAGTCTAGAAATTAAACAGTTTCACGAGAGCAGAGACAGAGAGATGGACGGTGGTGAGATGAAGCAAAGCAAGGATGGATTGCAGCCGATCTTTAAGATAAGGAGGAACCCAAAAATAAAAACTTTACTGCACAGGTACGTGAAGCTGATGAATGTCGTTAATGCAAAGGGAAAAGATCAATCAACAGCCTTCAAAGCTCACGGGGCTTCATGCTCTTCCATTAAATCCTTCACCACTGCTTCTTCTCAACCTCTGCTTTGAAATTAATCCCCCGTATCTTCTCCCTGATGAATCTTCGACTCACAAAGTACCTGAACTCCTTACCATATACCACTTACATGAATTTAATGCATCATCATTTCTTCACTGAATACCAATAAATACAGGGTAAAGAAAAAACAGGCCGAATTCGAGTCTCTATCAGATATCAAGCCCTACATTCTTACTCTGACCACGGGAATCCACTCATAAGCCTGCAAGTTTTTCATAAACATTGGACCCATTCAGTTTATCAACTAACGGCTATTGTCAAACCAGGCCTCGTGTAAAAGGTGCGCATCTCCTCGTAGATCGACCGCCCAGCCGCATTTCTCGGCCAGTGCCAGATCGGCATGCCAAGTCATGAAGAATTTAATGTTGGAGCCGGGAGCAAACTTCTCAAGCTGCCGGAATCTAGAGTACGATTTGATATTGCCGTTATTAGGTTAATTTTTCTCAATGTATTCTAATTTTTTTTCATTATTATTGGAAGATAGTAAAAATCAAAATTTAATAAAGATTTTTTAATAAATTAAATTGATATAAAATTGTATAAAACATTTTCCAAACTCTTAAAATTAAGATAAATAAAAAGTTAAATTAGATAGAAAAGAATGAGTTTTGATTCTAACTCTAATCTATTTCTCTACAATGCAAATCAATTTAAAATTAAGTAAAACCTTCTCCAATTTATCAAAATTATTTTAGTAAAAATTTTAATAATATAAAGTGATTTAAAATTAAATAAAATATGTATAATCATCTACGAGGCTAACTTATCATTTAATGTTATTCGGCGGTGTTATTTCTTAACTTATCATTTAATGTTATTCGGCGGTGTTATTTCTTAACCTCAAGACCAAAGGCTAATCCGAGCAGCCGCGGAGGGAACCCTACCGGCGGATACCCGTGAGGCGGTACGAGGTGTACGGAAGGAAAAGCTATGGTTATGGTAACTGGTTCTCTCCAACACCCGAGCACGCCAGGATATCCTGCCGGCAGAGATACCGGCAGCCGGGGCCCCCGGCGCCGGCGTGGTTGAGGTGGAAGTTTTATCCCCGTGGGGGCAGGCTTTGGGCAGGGCGGTCATCCACGGGCAGATTAGCGATGGCATGCATGTATGTTATGATGCGGATGCACGTGATAGCATTTATGTGAAACACATGCCTTCTCTCCATCTTTATGCTTTGAAGTCCATCGTGCCCCTATCTCTCCGCTTCCTCCTCCATCGGAACCCCAGCCGCAAAAATAGAATTTGGAAATAAATCATATGAACTGTAACAAGATGGGGAATTTAGGATCGAGAGTCGTAAAGGGTGGCTCAATTACGGGACATATTAGACCACTCAATTAATAATCAAATTTTAGTGAAGGGTATATACACATATTATTTTAAAACAATTCTTCATCACTAATAGACTTTCTCTTGGAATCTTAACGTAATTTTGAAAATGTTTTTTTAAAGTATTTTTATTAATATAGCAAAAATATATTATCAAATTTTCAAGGTATTTATAAGTGTTTTTAAGCTCTTTACATGATATTTTTATGTTCGATCTATCGTCATAAAAATAATTGAAAATTGTTTGCATTCAATTACATTAGTAGTAGAACAAAAATCACATTCAAAAAAAGTACATAAATCATTTATCCATAGATCTATGAAAGTTCATCACTATACAAACATTGAGATAGAAACTGTCATGGTTGAAATTAGGTTTATGGTTCATGATTGTATTTTGTAGTATATTGATTCTGGATCATTGAAATAATCCAGAGGTTCCTGGTTCCAGTTCAACTCCAACGTTTGAGAGCTCATATGCAGCATTGTTTCGGTCCCTATAAATATGGGATAGAGATGTATATGAGAAAGATGTCAATAGATTGAGAACTTCATCATACAAGGGTTGTAATGTAAAATTCCTAAGAGCAATTTCTTTGTGCATCCATTGGATAACCATCTTTGAGTCTCCAAAAATTTGTGATTGGGTTACAACAATTTCTTATGCTAGTTTGAGGACTAGCATTAAAGCTATTATTTCACAAATGTTGTTAGTTTTGTTATTAGTTCCAACTTTAAAAGAAATGATTTGATCTAAAAAGGTAAGTATAGAATGCCTCTTGAACATCTCATTTGAGTTTTCTATACTGAACTTATTTGTAAGAAGCTTTTGAAAAGAAACATAGTAAGCTAATAAATTGACAAACGTGTTTTTTTTTTAGTGTAAATTCTTCCCTTAATTTGATAATAATTTTGTCAAAAATTATAAATAAATCTAATTATTCTGAACTTTAATCGTAGAACTTTGCTCGGAAGATGTTTGACTCTATTTAAGATGACTCATATCACCATAATTTGAAAGAAAATGCATAGATCGAGATGAAAATTTACCTCGCTAAAAAGGTTGAATTTGACTACTTATTAAGTCACTCCAGTGGAGACTCACTCTCGTGGATAATGTTCATTATATTCTAATAAACCTGGTAAAGGATGAAGGTGTACATTTGCATTCTTATTGGAAGGGTGTTAATCACACCAATTCTCTTAGCAAGGTTGTGGTGCAAGTCAACATGAAAGCGTTTATTAGTGTGTATTTTTTTATACACATTATGCACAAGAATCATGCCATCCTTTCTAATTATTGTCAAGAAAGTGTGATTTCCTATTGTCTTGCACTTCCATCATGAATTTAATGGGATCTAAAAATCTATTTAGATGATTTAAACGCTTTAGAAAGTCATCCAATCTTTACCTCCAATGTGACTTGTTTGTGTTTGTGTCGTCAACACAACCAACAATTTATTTTAAGTGGTGTGGCTATAAAGATGATAACTCTCTAATAATCATTCATCAAGTAGAGGTATAGTTGAGGACACAAGCTAGGTTAGAGACGCGAGATAGGTTTTGAGAGAGTCGCATACGTTGAGGGCTCTACAGCTGGTTTTTTCTAGCCGCATCCCTGTTACCATGGAGATGGGCGAGCGCTGGGACACTCCCAGGGAGAGCGCGACCAAGGGCGAGGGCGAGGGACTGGGCAAGCATGGGCGAGGACGCGAGCTACTAGGTCGAGCGGACTTTGCGGAGCGGCGCGACAGGTGCGGGGCGAGCGAGGGTCAGACGGTGGTGGCAGAGGTTCGTTCCCAGTGGGCCTGCAGTGTGGCGGTCTTTTGTGACGCATGTGGATGAGCGAGGGCTCTGCGGAAGGTGGAGAATCTGAAACCTGTGGTGGATGCCTCATGTTCAGGATTGAACCTCTCTCTGCATTTACCAAAAGTTGTATTGTCCACAACCGTTACTCCAGATGCGCGGTTCTTTGGAGCGTTGGTGGAGACTTCTGGGGTTTTGTTGCAATGGGGGTTTTGTCCTCTCTTTGGTTTTTTTGGACCCTCTTGACCTCTTCTGCCTTGGCTAGAAGAGGTTTTGGACCAGAGATTTGAGGTCCACACCGGGGGCATGCGATGTATTGTTTAACACTTTGAGGTCCTTGGGGGCATGCGGTGTTGGATAAACACTTTGAGGTCCTTTGGGGGCGTGCGACATCTGGTTCAGTTACTTTTTTGTTGTATGTTAGGGTTTTTACCCTGTTATGTTTCCCATTTTACAGCCTGTGTGCTGGTACTGGTGACTTTCTGGTTTCTTTTGGGGATGTAGTAGTATTTTTTGAGCATGGTCTATGGACCAGTTCTGCTATGATCATCTATTATCGTCTTGAAGATGTAAAAAAAAAATATTTTCAGTAATATAATTTGAGCGAATTTTCTATTGGAAAAAACAACCCTCTTCCACCATATTTTTTGAGAGGGAAGTTGATGGACATTTTCTCAAAATATTAATCCATAAAAATGTTTTCCAAAACTAGTGGTGTTAGGGTGAGCCATTCCAACACCATACATTTGTTCATATATCACTCCTCTAAAACTAGAGTATGTTGATTTCAAGGAAATATCTACCAAATTTGCAATTTCATTAGTTAGTGATGTTTCTAATGACATCGATCACTTCATTAGCTAGGACCATATTGTAAAGAAAAACTACATTAATGTTGGGATAGATGTCTTTTTCTTTCACCTTTTGTCTTTTAATTTAATTAACAAAATTAGAAAAATATTTGATAGAAGAAAGTTTATGTTCTCTAAAAGAAAGAAGAATTTCCTCCCCAAAAATTTTGCAAATCTAAAAGAAAGAATAATTTCCTCCCCGTAAATTTTGCAAATTGGGTAGGTGAAATTATCATATTTACAATGGGTCGTAATAGACCACTTCCTTGTAGATTTTACACAATCCATATATTGAAGGCATTCCTTAATGAATTGATGAAGACATTTATAGATACCCTTCATTTAAGATCTTTCCTTCAATCTAAGATCATGAAAGGTTTTAGTGGAGGTTAAGAACGTGAAAGGTCTAACTTACTTTAGTTTAATTGAGTTTAGTCTTATAAGTTAACTGAATTTAATCTTATATTTTTGTGCCAGAATTCCTCCCAACCACTCATATGTCACTCTCTCTATATGTGTGTACGTCGCCTTTTTTTCTTTGCATAGCCTTAAAATACATAATTGAATTGTTCTTTCAAAACCATATTACAAAGGATGAAGAAATTATCATAACCCTAACTCCAACAATGTGAGAATTGTGCTCTCTCTTAAATATACATTTTATATGTGTATGAAACTTTACCTTCTCTTGAGTATACATTTAATAATAATGTTATATATATATATATATATATATATATATATATATATATATATATAAAATTTAAATGTATTCAAGAGAGGGCAAAGTTCCATGCACATATATAACAAACACTATATAATATATAGTGTTTCTCTTATATACAAGAGAGGGCAAAGTTCCCACATTGTTGGAGAATGTGAGTGAGAGTCATGATAATTTCTCCATCCTTTATAATATGGTTTATTAGACGAAAGGACGGCTCAATTACGTACTTTCGGGGCCATGAAAAGAAAAAGAAGCGAAGATACATTTCATTAGTCCATGATTTGATTAAGTTCTTTTTGTTGCTTTCCCCTGAAAAAGAATTAGAATCACGCCCTCAAATTGCAAAGGGCAATTGCTTTATAAATCCCATGTCAAGTCGCCTATGGATGTTATCCAAAACTATTAGAAAATGCTTAAACTTTGTCACTCTTATGTTTGGTAATTTTGTTGTATCGTTGTAAAAACTATTTTTAATATACTTTATTATTTATTATGATTTTAAAATATATTTTTTTAAAACTAGTTTACTTCTATATTAATATTATATAAAAAGTGTTACAATTATAGTTGCTACTTTATATTGATATCATACAAAAAGTGTTACATTCATAGTTGTATAAAGCTTGTCAAAATGAAAATCAGACTTTAGATAACATTCAAAGAGTATCATTATATTGATTGAGAAAATTTATATCTATCGGTTATAACTTAGGATTACATATAGAGCCTTAGAGGATTGAAAAACAGAAAGACACAATAGTAAAATCTTAGATAAAATTGCAGATTAGCATGGTTTACTAGGAGGTGGATTGGTTGGGCTTGAATGGTTGGAGATTTCATGTGCCTTGGCCTTTCCTTGTGCCTCTTCTCCTAATTATTCTTCTATCTTAATCGGGTTGGAATTGGTTCCTAGGATCCCAAAGTTCCTATCACATCCATTGTTTCATCTTCGTTCATTTGATCCTAGTCTGTCACCTTGAAGCTAATCCCAAAAACCATCCTGCATAGGACAATGAATTTGGCTTCTAGTCACTCGAGCCTATCCAGAGATTCAACTTGCTTGTCCTCCTTGTCCTCCATTGATAAGGCAATGAGAGTATTGGCCAGCAATGAAAATCCATTGCTCTAAATATGTTGGTATCTATTGATCTTAAGAAACCAGAATCTAATACCCATTCTTGAAATTCTTTCTTGATTTGGTGCTTTGGAGTCTACAAATGTTTATGTCTATCCCGGTTACTAAATCCTCCATCCTTTGCTATATTTCAAGAGTGGTGCCAAGGTTAAAAATATGTCTGGCCTAATCCACAAATCTCTTCATCCATGTGCGGTGAGACCAAAGAGTAGCCCTTCTAGTTGAAGGAGGCTTGGTTGCACCTCCTCTTGGCCCCATGGCTACTAGATTATGGAATGTCCTTATCCATATTGGCATCCACATTAATCTCATAGAATCAAAGGTAGGGGGGAGGTGAACCCACGGGGAGAAGGCCCCTACCGCCCTTGTTCTTATGACCACTAGAAAATACCCCCAACTAAAACCCGACCACCTCATAGTAGAGGGACTTTCCAACATAGCCTAGGCTACGGGAGTAACAAAACAGAGGAGTGTCAAGGGGATCCAAGCTCACTCTTGGCATAGGAAACACATAACAAGGCCTAAAAGATAACCACCAGTCGGGCATCAACTCTACTATAGGGAGAAGAACCAACAACAAAGACATATTCCACACCTACATAACTGAGAGTTGAGAGAAGAGTCGGAGAGGAAAACACCCATAGAGTAAGCAATGAACTACCTTAGCATAAAAGTTAAGCCAAACCAGAGAGAGTCTTAATTCCACGCTCCAGGAAGAATCATTCGATTGTTCGTCGCTTTCTCTCTTAAGAGAAATATCACCACTAGGAACCATGATCTCTCAATTTCCCATCATCACATCCTCCTTACAATTTAACTAGAACCCATAGGTATAAACCATCATTTAAAGTATAGCTCCATAGCTGAGAAGACTAACTATCCAATTCTGAGGCTGACACTCGTACATCCATTCTAGTTTTTTCCATGGAATGTTTGTCTCACTTGTCGGAGAAGAGGTGATGCATGAACATCTTTGGCCTTGGGCAATCTGCATCAACCAAAAACATTTCAATTTCTGAGTCAATGGTTAGTAGGATGCAATAAGGTTGTTGCACATCCCTCTTCTTTGGAAGTGAACACATACACACTATGTTGTTGATCATGTTGCTACAGAATCCACGTGGGTTGTGAGGTCTTTGTGGAAAATGGAAGAAGAATAGTTTCTTTTGGAAACAGTTGAAGGAATTAAACCACTACAACTTTCTATCTCCCAACTATAATGAATGGAAGAGACATTGTTTAAGAGGAAGGAGGGAAATGAAGGTTGGGGGTTTTTTTGTTTGTTCGAAGGGAAACTCTAGATGCTAAAGAAGAGACAACAGTGTATTGTGGAGGAGACTCGGTACACATATACAAAGAAGCCTTATAGTGGACAATGACGAACTATGCATGAATCAATTGCATTGTAAAAGTAAAAGAGACCAAGACCCTTTAAATATGACCAACTATAATTTAATAGAATAAAACATAGAAACCAATATTTCAACGTTGCATTGGCTACAAATTCCACCTTGATGTCGATGTTGATCCTTGGTTCTATCATTGGTTTTGTCCTGCAAGGGGCTTGGGGGGGTTGAATTCTCTACATCGTAGGGTAACTTACAAAATTGGCAATTTGAATGACCAAGTTTGAGAGAGTTCTCATCGACAAGTCCAATTCCATGTTTTTTTAGTGAGGTGCACTAGGGAAATCTCTTTTTCCTTCCTCCCTTTCTTAGCATCTATAATTTTCCCTCTTTCTCCAACTTGCAAGCATTCATCTCCTCCTCCATTGTCCCTAAGTGATTCTCCAATTAGGATTTGCAGCAAGATGATTGCAAAGTGGAGTATTACACATTGCCCTAGGTATTCTTGAACTCTCAATTGGACCTGCACAAGGCTCACTTGAGGGAACAAACTTCTTTGGCGAGCACACAATAATTGTTAGGAAATAAGGAACACTTCCACACTAAACCTAGCATAAGAGAGGAAGAAAGATATAATCAAGAAAGTAAATGACAAAGAAAACACACAATACACAGAGATTTTACCTTGGAAACCCAAACCAAGAAAACCAACATTCCTTGAGTGTTCTTCTCTCTTGTTGTCTTATTCATTCAGAATAAAAGGTTACATGTCTAACCTTGGTCCACACCTAAGACACAATCAACATCATACCTTCTTGTTTTATACAAGAACAACCCCGTAGCCAATTCGGATTACATTTGCATGACCAACGACCTCTACGATTATAGATTAACAATTAGCCATTCATCATCTTTTACAACTTTACAACACGCCTTCTTTATAGGATTTACATTAGGAAAAACCCGAAAGAAAAGGTGCCCAAAACAGTTACAAATCCACGCAGATCATTGGCTACAAATCTCGCAAATCTCGAGATTCTGTTATAGTCGACTACCAAGTCGAATTACCAGTCGACTACCAGTTGTCCTTCATTCGATCTTCAATCGGTTTCCACATGCCCACCTGTCGACCTCTTGTCAGTTGACCTCTTCGACTTGTTATCGATGTCTTGTTGTCTATTCCTCGACCTCGACCTTCAACTTGCTGTCGATTCCTTCGACTTCATCTTTACCCAGTCAAACCACCTCGACCTTTGACTTGTTTTCAATTCCTTCGACTTCGATTGTCAGTCGATCGACCTTGACTAGACTGTCACTACAAAGAATATAACAACCCAACAATAAAAACATAGGAATTGACCTCCTTCCATGGTAGTAGAGGGTAGAGAGTTGAATAATCAAAGGAGGGAATGAACAAAGAGAGAGGGGGCGAGGTAGAAGGCACTGGAGAAAGGGTCGAGGATCCAAGAAGAAATGAGGGGGGATGGGGAGAGGTGTCATGAGATGGGAGGGGCTACACGAGGGAGAGAGTAAGGTGTCATCCTTCGACAATGAGCAGAAGGGAAGGGCAACACAAAATAGGGGGGATGAAGAATCCCCTCATTATTTTTAGAGCCACAAATTTCACTCTTGTTCACCATTGTTAAATTGTGTGTAAGTTCCATCATAATCATGGGATATGAATTATCATTGTTTTATACCCTTCAATTTACTTCAAAATGATCGTGCCCACTCTTAGAGTCACTCCTAAGTTGGCCTTAACATCTACTTCCTTGTATTGATTTATTTTGATGTAGAACAAGCTAACTTCACTAAATCTTTATGAAAGAGGCTTTATTCATTAGAGAGTCTGATAGACTTGAGAGGATGATGATTAAGAGTTGTTTAAGAGTGCGTAGAAAACTATGTAAGAATCATAAAGAATGAAGATTAATTGAAAAATTATAATACTTATAATTTTGATGTCTTGGAAGACTACAAAAACTTCCCCTTCATTATCTAATGATTCTTCTATTCTCCAAGCAAAAGATAAAGTTAGTTATCCATAAGCACCCCCACTCCTACCATCCCTCTTAACCTTATAGTTTATTTTAGATCTCTTTCATGCTTAGACCCACCATCTCAAAGATACTTTGCAACCTCTTTTCATACACATATTTAAATAACACACTCTCATATATATATATGAATGTGTATATTTGTCGAGTTGCAACTTAGTAATTAAAAAGAAATATCGTTATACAAACATTTCAATTCAAACTTTAATTAATATAAAACCCCAAACATTCCACATTCCAACTTTAATTAATATAAAATCCTTGTGTGTGAAAAAGTGACAACAACAAGCACCTACAAAATAAAACCACATTTACACAAACAATATACAATGTATTTACAAGGTCAAACGAGAGATGAATTATGAATATTAATAACACTAATATGGAAATTGCGCATTAACTCGAAAGAGTGGGGCTAAGAGATGAGGGTCCTTTTGACCACTTTTCATCAAATTCCACATTTTACTTGATGATATTCTGGCCATATATTTGTCTAGTCTCTAGAGCGCTTATACTTCTAATGTGTGGGACCGTCCTTACACTTTCACTAATATGTTTCTTTGTATTCTCCCAATTATGATTTAAGAAAAAGGAAACCGCCTTTACAGGTCTCGAGATGTCTTCTCATTTTGTTCTTTGACAATGCAATGTCAAAGATTAATGTGAATATTCAACTTGTGCATAGATAATCTTTATGCACATAACACTATGTTGTTTTTATTATTTTAAATTTACAGTTACATTTGCTATGCACTGTTAAAAGATGAGTGGTGTCATGTATAAATCATTGTATACATTATCGGATTAGATTTGAATAGCTTCAGATCCCATAAAGTATATACATTCTTGTATAATATTTAATGTCGCATAACAAAGTGGTTATTAATCACTCTCATTAAATAGGTAGTTATTTTTCCTACTTTAAAACTTAAATTAAATTTATAATTAATATATTTATTTCCAAAAAAAATTATTTTATTATCATAAATAACAATATTTTAACAAATTTAATGAAATTTCAAATTTTATAAAATGTTTCATAAATTTTCATCTTTAAAAATATTTTATACATATATTAATAAAAAAATATATAAAAAAAAATAATATAAAAGAATCTTATTCTTGTAAGATATTATACTTATCTTTTTTATTAGTCTCTCCAATCTATAAAATATATTTTTCATTTGTAAGTTAAAATATTTTGACTTTTAGATTAATTTAACTTTTTATTATAAAGTTTTTCAATGTTTTAAACAAAAATTATAAATTGATTTTTTTTTAAATAAAAAATAAATGTTAGAATTTTTAAATTTTATTCATTTCATTTTTTGATTGGTTAAAGAGGTTTTTAATGGGACATAAATTATTTATTTTTAAATACAAAATAAAATTTAAAATATTTAATATGAAATTTCATTTTGTGATTGGTCAAAGAGGTTTTCAATTAAACACAAATTCTTTATTTTTAAATACAAACTAAAATTAAAAATATTTAATATGGAATTTTCAAAAAATACCATTTGGAAACTTTCACATTGTCACTCTTGACTTTTGTTTACTAAAAAACTAAAAAAAGTTGTTGTCACTTTCCATATGATGTTTTGATTTTGATGTGACCAATTATATATATTTTTATTTTAATGTTTTTATGAAGATAATTATTTGTTGATGTGACCATTTCTATATAATGTGACCATTTCTATATATTTTTAATGATTTTTCATTTAATTTTTCAATTTCTATATTCAACCTAAAGTTTATTTATTTACTTTTTCAATTTTGATATCCAACATAGAGTTTATTTACTATCTCAATTTCTATATTTGGAGGGACTAGCCACTTTGTAACATATTCACTTGTATTAATATACTGATTAATATAGCTTTTGTTGACTGCTAAAGTCTATGGAGGCATACATACGCTACCCCCCTCCAAATTTGAACTTGTGACCTTTTAAGAGGAATTACATGTTCTTAACCATTAGGCCCACTCAGGTTGTATTTATCAATCACCCATATATAAACTTGTTTTCATCTATTAGTCCAAATAATTAATCTACTAAATATTATCAAATTCAAAAAATATAACCTCTAATCATTGATAAGTCCTAAAAATATAATCTATGGGAGGCATGAATCATGGCAATTTCCTATATACATGAATTATGCGACGATGAAAAAAAAATTATTTGAAAATATTATCATTTATTTGTTTCTAAGTTTCAACATTTGAGTTTTCAGATGATAGCTAACCATTTTCCATAATAACCTTAGGAGAATATAATAGAGACCTTTCGCAAATTTCAAGTACAGAGGTGATTCAATAAAGTGAGACAAGGGGCAACATGTATTGGGGGGTGTTTATGATCTCAAAGGAAACAAATAATTGAAATACGCATGGTCTTAGGCATCGCCACAAACAATGAGGTAGAGGCTCTAGATGTGTTCAAGGATTATCCATCATAGCATGATAAGGAGTTCAAAAAATCATAGTTATTATCAATTTAATAATCATAATAAGGGCACTATGCCATTAGAAACTTCCCTAAAATTTAAATCTCTATAGACTTTGCCAACAAGTGCTAGCAGTGGGAGAAGATTGTGCCTCGATATTCTTTCTCCACATCCTTTGCAGTCTAAACATGGAGGCAGATCTGCAAGTGAATATTGGAGTTAGATTAGGTGTGGGTTTGATGTACAAAAAGGATGGGGGAGAAAATTACACCTCCACATGCACCCCCTCCCCTGTCATGATGGCATTAAATGACAAAGAAATGACAACACCACACATCATTTTATGTACATACAAGAGTGAAGAATATCAACTCACCACCACCTTACCTGATTCATTCTTCACACAACTGACAAAATGAATAGTACCATGTCTAGTCAGGTTCATGCATGTGGGAAAAATTGGAGGTTTGGGGGATTAATAGTGAAATGGAAGACTCCCTTTAGTATCACCCATTCAAAGGAGAACGAACCCCCTCCACAATATTCTCTATGCATTTCTATTTTGAGAATACCTTAGCACCGAGTGAACCTTCCCATGGTGCACTACCATTGAAGGAGTAGTTGTTGTATCTTTTGTGACTTGAAGGACTTGGGCAAGGGGTTACAAAAATGTGAGAAGGATATCATAGAGACCAATGGGAATGTGACCTATTCAACATTTCAGTTGAATAGATGGAAGGAGGGATTTAAGAAGGAGATGAAGGAACATAACAAAATCAAGGACCAATGCACTATTGACATATGTCCAAAGCACATACTTATCCTTTGTGAATGGGAAAAGGAGTCTCAAGCAATGTAAGTCATGATAGGGGGTAAACAGGTTCAAATAGCCTCTAATATTGCATCCATGTAATCTCCATTGGAGCACATTATGGTATTTCTCAATCTCACTCCTAACTTTGTTTGTCTTCCTGATCCAAGTCGCATGGACTCAATGTCCTATAACCCCCTCTGCAATTTAGTGGAATATGTTGTGGCTCATCTAGCTCATGAAGACACACTTCCACTTGCACACATAACCATGTCTACTACAACGACTATAGACTTTGAAGACACATCAACCTGAATGGTTCATGAGGTGGACGCCCATTTTGGGCATACTTGAAATTTCTTGGTTTTATTTAAATGCATTGTTATTTTGCGCATTTATTAAACCAGATAATTTGATAGTATTCTTGTAACTTCTTATATAAATGTTTTTTGAATAATTATCAAGGTTTAAATTAATACAACTTGAGTGAGCCTGATAGTTAAGAACATGTGTTTCCTCCTCGGAGGTCAAAGGTTCAAATCCATAGGAGATTAGGGTATGTACACCTCCATAGACTTTAGCAATCAAATCACTACATATATGAGATCCCTTGTCCCATAAACAAAGAGGTCTCATACACTAATTTGGTATCTTTTTCTTATTCTTCATTCTTATACACCAAGTCAATTTCTTCTTCTTCTTTTTCTTCTTCAAATTGTATAGACTACAAACCTACCTCCCATTTTGTAAATCATTTAACTCGACGAAGCCTATTTTAATACAAATTCTTACACATTTTTGTGAGAAAAACAAAAAGTGAGATAGTGAGAACACTATCTATTCATCTTTCAATATTATTATGAAAAAACACTAAGTGATATGGTGAGAACACGATCCATTCATCTTTCAATGACAACCATATGTACGTATAAAAGTGCATAATATAACATTTATGACTTTTATGTAATACAATCATACTCTTGGTCTCTATTTGTTTTGTTTCTAGTGAATGAACCTTGTTAATGAAAATGCTTATTATTATAAATGTTTATTTCATCATATTTTACTTTAAATGTTTATTTCATCATATTTTACGTTGATGAATGGATACCAGCTAGTTTTGTATTGTAAATGTTCTAATAGTCTTTAATCATTTTGACAGATTGGATGTTTGAGAACCTTGTAATAAATTCAAAAGATTACCTAATCCTGTATTTTCTTATTAATTTTTTCAATGTTTTTTTTTTAAAAACAACCTTTTTTAACATACAAAATCATTTAAAAAACTTAAACCTTATATATTTTAAAATATTATTTTAGAGATATACACAACTTGATATATTTTAATACCAATGGGAATGGATCATATAAATTTTTAAATATTTTTTTATAGATATACACAATATATTTTTAATACCAATGGGAATGGATCATTATAGAGAGACAACTCACTATTATAACGACTAAGCATTGTTGTATCTAGATAGATAAGGTGTTCATCATGCACTTCAGAGTGAAAGTAATGTGTCATGTATGCCGTGTCACATATTATATGTACGATGCTAATAAAAATATGAAAAAATATACACATACAATAACATTTATTTTTAAAACTATTTTTAATTGTTTTAAAGTAATTAAAAATAATTTAATTTTAAAATTATTTTTATTTTTTAATAAATTTTAATTATTATTTATATATTTTATATTATCAATTTTTTCTTTAATAGTCATTTTCAATAGTCAATCAACATAGTATTTTTAATTTAATTTAAGACTTATTAGATGAATTTGAAATTGACAATTTCCTTTCATTGATCACTTTCACACTTTAATCTAAGAAGGAATTTGAATTTGACAATTTCTATTCAATGGTCACTTTCACCCTGGAAGAAACATAGTATTTCTAATTCAACGAGGATTTTGAAGTGTAAATAACTTGCATTTAGCATGTGAACTCAATCATATAGAGATATTATCTTAACATGGTTTTAGTTGAAGGGGATCATTAGAGAGATATGTCTATATTGTTATAATGATTTTGTTGTAAAAGTTCATTATTCATAAATCAAGTTGCATGTAATCATTAAAGTCCACTCGAGTAATGTTTTGGTGTAATGATAGTTATAGATTAATTTTAGCATCATTATTAAGTAAAATATGGAAACCTTCTTCATATATATTATAGGGTTTATATTAAAAATGAAAAAATAAAATTACATAAATGAAATATGACCCATTTTTCAATTATCCTTTTTGACATTAAAATTATAGCAATGTACAATGAACATTTAAGCTAATATATATGAATTAATATATTTAGATATTATATAATTATATAGATTTAAAATGTATTATTATATAAGGTTGATACTAATTTTGGTTGTAGCCTTTTAAGTATTTTGGTGATCAATTAAGGGAGTTCCAAAGCAACAAGTTTGTGCCTTAGTGAGTGAGTTTGGGTTAGATGTCGCATTCATTGAGAGGATAACAAGTGCAACGATTCAATCACTTATCCCAAAGACTTTCAAATGAATACAAAATACAAACCTTAGTTGCAATAATTGTGGAGGTAAGAGTAGAAACATTGTCAAAACCAGGTTCTATTACAATATCTGCATTTGTAACATAACAAACTTTTTTGTTATATCTACTACAAAAGCTTGCTAAATGCAATAGATACATAATATACTTGAGATTCATGATTGCATAGAATGATAATGGTTATAAGCAATTTACCAAAGCTATGAACGACGATGCATGAAATTCAAACAAATGCCTAGGTTTCCATGTTGACACATGTTGATTTGTCCAAGGTAAGGTCATGTGTTTCCTTGTATTTGTTTAGTTTCAAGTTGAAGGTAAAGCTAAAGGTCCCATCATAGTCAACACAATACATTGCATAAGGAATAAGTGGATACATTGCATGGATAATATGTGGATATCGTTCCCATTAGATAGTTGGTAGTAATTAATGTGTTAGATATGGGCTAGAGTTAGTCTCACTAATTTGACCCTTACTCAGAAAACCTATGAGTTCCTCCAAATTTGTTTGATAATTTCTAGCTACTTGATTTAGCCAATCTCGGTTCTTTTGGTCCACTAAGGTAAGGATTTTTGTAGTTACAGGTTGCAAAGGAGTTCTATAGTTACTATGCCACAAGAACATCATAATTCGGGTTGCAATCTGCTAGAACTTATGCAAGGTGAGGTTCTTTGACACAATTAGACCATGTGTTCAGTCTGAACTTGTAGTCTTTTGAGGCTTAAAGCATCTTCAATCCAACTCAATTCTTTTATTCCTTGTTTTTTTGTAAGGATAAGGTCCCCAAACAAATATTCCATGGTGGGTCTTTGCCTTCTTCCTCAAAGATTCTTCCATGGTGGATTTTTGGCATAAGGAATAGTAGGAGGAGAGGGGAGCTAGTATGTTGGTGAACTTGGGGATTTGTTATCCGATAACCCAATTGAGGATTTATTGGGAAGGCGATCATTGGATTCAAGACCCAATGGGGTTTTGCTAGTTGGATAGTTTTTGGGACCTAATAGTGGGGCGTTTATAGACCTAATAGACCCAATTCAGATTTACCACTCAATTTTCTACAATAGATTTCTTTTGAATTTTGATCCCAAGTGTGGCTAGTAGTTAATTGTCCTTGTTTTGGCTAGTTATTTTGGGGGACATGGAGTTAAGGGATGGGAACTTTGGATTTTCTAGTGAATGTTGTAAGGATATCATTAATGATGAGAGGGTCAGGGAGATGGGAAAATTGAAGGAAAATGGCATAAAACCCGATGGGCCTAGGGTTTAAGGAGAAAAACCTACTTAAGGGATTCATGTTGAAGAAATGGAGGAGGAGGTGACAAGATCTGATTAAGGATGCTAGAGGTGTGCATGAATATAAGAGAATCCTCAAGAGATGATTATCTATTATAGGCCAATTGAGGGCACCCAATGGAGCACCCAGTGAAAGTAAGGTGAAATATGAGGCAATTAAGTTTGAATCCTCTATTGGTAATGTTGAGTTGCCTCTTATACTGTAATTTTTTTACTAGGATTGAATGTCAAACTCACAGTCCTAGAATGCAGTAAATATATGTTTCCTATTGGAGGGAGTAGTGAGTATGGTGAAGATAAAAGTAGAAATTCATGTATAGGTGCTAGCTTTATGAAATGTATACCTTAAAATTTAGTTAGGGAAGAGCTTTTGAATGAAATTGAGTATAATTTTATTAAAGATAGGGAGGAAATAGATTTCCCCATGATGCATGAATGTAGATTAATGTAGGAAAGGAAACGACCTTACACCGAGATTGAGAACTAACAAGGGCTCTGTCCCATCTCTAATTCAGTTCTAAATTCATGGGCTTTGTTCTACAAATGAGAAAGGGACTATGGAGAGATACTATACCCTTTTTTTTGATGGAATATCTTCAAGGGAAAACCTCGAGTACTTCCCCACTTTGTGGATGGTAAACGAGGTAAACCCCCGACCCCGATTACAAGGCTTAACCCCAAGGGGGAACAACATATTCGAACCTGTGACCTCCTCCGCTGGGGATAGCTTCACGTCTGGCTTGGAGAGCTACTATATCGATTTGAGTCTACAATTTGTTTTCTTTTCATAGTTTGCAACTCCCTAATTGTTATTCATTGTTCACAATCATCTCTTCCAGTTTATAATTAGTTCTCTATAATTCACAATTCATGCAGATTCAATCAGGGTTTGTAGAAAAATTGTTAATTCGACTTAAAGTTAAATGGATCTAGTAATGCTCCAGTAAGCATATTATCTTGATGGGATCCTCCAACAATAGGGGTGTGTATATGCCAAGTTGATGTCTACTATTGAGGGAACTCATAATAATGTTATAATGGTCCTGCAAAGGCGATCTTGTCTTGTGTTGGCAATGCAAGCAATAACATCCACATGAACCTATACTTTCATGTGGTAACATCCACAAACATACATCTCATACAAGTGAGTGGATCCAATGTCACAAAAAAACCTTAAGTAAGTGGGACAAATAAGAAAATGTGATGTTTTTACTTAGGTGATGCATAGAGTTGAAGGAATGAAAAAAATGCAAACCCCAACTAATGCTAAAATGATTTCTAACATTAATTCATTTGAGAACTATGACTTTCAATAAATTATGCAATGCAGGCTTTCATATAAATAAAATATATTGAATATTAACTTACCTTAATATGAGGCCAAATAAGAAATAGAATTTGTCTTGAGGCAAAATAAAAAATAGAATTTGTAGATTGATGAACAAAGTGTATATTTAATTCATTAAAAAAAACATTCTTTATACGTTTCAAATATAAACTTAAAATAAAAAATTAAAATTATATTAATTTATGTGAAAAAAAATACAAATGGATTACTAAAGTCCGTGCCAACCTAAGGACAATGACTAATAACAAACACCATAGAAACAACATACTATATCTCCTTTGTATTTGTGTAAAGTTAATAAAGTATTATAAGGTTTGATAGGGATTTTGATTGCAATGCTAAAGTATTTATTTCAATCATGAAATTAATAATCAATATATCATAAGGTGCATACAACATCTTATTGTATCTTCTTTTGTATGCGTCATGAAACATTTGTGATATGGATACACATACGAAATGTGTTATCACTTCAAAAAAAAATTGGGTGACTTTTGAGAATTTGGAAATGTGATTTAAAATATTTTGGAACATTTTAAGTGTTTCACATTTATAATTATTAATTTTTAGTTTATTTTAGTATCTGATTATGTTTTAAAATTAAAAAGATTATTTAGAATTGTATATAATTTTTATATTAATTTTAAAATTAAAAATAAAATTAATATTTATTTTATTTTTATTAATTTAAATTTTAACATTAAAATGGAATTTGTATTTTAGAATTTAGTAATAATTTCATATTTATTAAATTTTATATAAAAGATAAAAATTAAGATGTTTTTCATCTTTAACATATTATTTAATTATTTTTCCAAAATTTCAATATTTATGAAAACAAAAAACTATATACTCCTTTCCCATCCCTGAATTGGAATTTTTATTTGTAAAAATATTAACAAATCCTCTTCCGTTCACTATCTACAACTGAACACAAGTCTTGTTCAACTTGGATGATGAGTTTAATGAATTTGAGAGTTAATTCTAATAGATATTGTGTTTTGTTACGTGCAATATAATATATAATGTCAATTTTGGATTTTGTATAATGTCATCATATATAAATGAAGAGTATAATTATTAGTATTTTTACATTAAAAAGAGATGTTGGTGAATGGGATAGCATAGTAATAAAAATATATATAAATATATGCCATAACTTATTAATAAAAAGAGATATAATAGAGTTCAAAATATTTTTTTTTTAATGAGAGTCTATCTCAATGTTATAGTATTATTTGATTATTAGTAATCATTAATGATTTTTTTTGTCAAGATGTTTCTATTTGACTATTTTTGCTTTACACAAAGGAGTTTAATTAAAAACTTATTAATAAAAAGAGATATAATAGAGTTCAAAATATTTTTTTTTTAATGAGAGTCTATCTCAATGTTATAGTATTATTTGATTATTAGTAATCATTAATGATTTTTTTTGTCAAGATGTTTCTATTTGACTATTTTTGCTTTACACAAAGGAGTTTAATTAAAATTTTATTGTGTATACACACTTTTCTTTAAGGAACCAAACATATAATATATATGTACTTTCCTTTCAAACAAGGCATTATGCATTCCAAAAAATGAAAAAAAAATAATAAATGTGTATTAATTTTGCACTCTTAAGTGAGAATTTATGGATTTCGTACACTTGTACAACCTTTATTTCCATGGCCAACAAAATTAACCAATTTCTAAGAGTATAAATGAGGTTCATATGTTGCATAATCTCAATTGGCCTTTGGTACCTACCAAATTGTCTTCAAACATTCTTAAATTTGAAGGAAAAGTTGGAGAAGATTCTGGTAATCATGTCATGACATTCTATATTTGGTGCTCATCGACTTTGTTTATGGACGATAACATTAGACTTCGACTCTTCCAACACACCCCAATAGGAATATATATGAAGTGGTATATCAAGCTTCCACGTGCATTGTATCATGACTTTGAAACCTTGGCAATGACTTTTTTTAACCATTTCTAGCTTCTAGTATGCTATGAGATAGGGACAGATCTATTGGTTTCATTTAAACAAGACATCTCCACTCATACCTTTGACCACACCCATGAATGGAGAAGGAGACATCGAATGATCAAGGCTGATATCCTTGGCAAGTTTAAAGTCGATTGGTTTGTGATATCTTTCTTACCCTATATTACCAAGGTTGTGGCCTTATCAAGGGTTACCACCGAAAAATAAGCAAGTATAAGATCCTAGTAGCTTGATTTGTTCTACTCTCAATCTCATTTTCTTTATGAGATTTTTCCCAATGCACCATAGGCCAAAATAGATCCTACCAAACTTAAGCCTGGACCACATACCATTAGTGTGATCAGTTCAGTTGACAATGTCATAGTTAACCAAGTGTCGAACCAAATGGGACTATAAGTTCATGGTGGGTGTATTGGCTTACAAATTGAGACAATAAAAAAACTACCCTATATTACATATCAAAAAATTAAAACTATATCACAAATCATTCTACTAAGGGGGGCCTCTACAGATAATCTAACTTGGAACTCCATGTCTTCATCTCTTTCTTACTTGTCTTTTTCCAATTAGCATACAAAGCATACTACCTTCCATTGGGACCTCCCTAATTCGATGACTTTCACTCCATGCTTCCTAATTGATCTTGTGGGGATGAATCTTGGACAATCATTGTAGACGAACAAGGAGGAGATAGCACAATATCATGTGGAAAACCAAGATGGCCACAATATAAGAGACTAGAGGTTTCATAGAGCCAAGTTGGGATTCCAACTCAAGATATTTACCATTAGAAATAATCACAATGATGTGAATTCATGCTTAGATTCATATATAGTCACTACAATGTAGTCTCTGTGGCATAATCATCTTGTACTTTATTCTCACCCATTTTTTTCTTTCTCATTCTTCTTGCATCCTGGACCATCTAAACTTTGAGTTGGTGATGCTAAATGGGAATTCTTCCATATCCTTCTCACACTATGACAAGCCCCTGTGAATTTCCTTTAATTTACACAAGCCACAACATCTATTCTTGCAATGGAAATGTCCCATTGTAGTTCTAATATGTGCCCCTTGAACTCCAATAGACACCCACCAATAGACACAACAAAACCACCCTAAAGAATTAGTATAAAGACAATCCCACACCAATAGGAATAAACCAATAGTCAAGTATCCCCAAGAGAGAACCCCAAAGAACCAATAACGATCATTGAATCCAATAAACATGTATCATGAGCCGCAAGAAAAAACCTAGAAATTCCAAGGAGGGCCACCAATGCCTATCCAAATTAGAACTATAAGTGACTTGCTGAATGAGTCTTGCTACAACTATGCTTCAAGAGATAAACATGGAGACAAAAGAAATAACCATGGACCCTTATAGAGCTAGCTCAATATTAAACTCACATATGAAATGTTTCCCATCTATTGAATCCTTCATAAACTCATACACCATCACCATGAGGGGTAGTAATGAGTGCAATTGGTGAAGTAACTTCCCATTTGGTTGAGGATTTAATACAAAACATTTTGTATTTCATTGGGAACTTCATGCATAATTACAAAATGACTAAGGGGAAAACTATATGGATCCCCCCAATTTATCCTAAAAAAGGCTTCACTTAGAGTTGAGCCATGGTTGGATTGTGAATTGACTTGAACATATAAATTTCTCAAAACTTTGAAATAAAAGATAGAAACAAAGTGTTGCAACAAACTAATGATCCTCTAGGTGAGCTGATGCAAAGTGAAATTTTGTAGAGGTGATTAATATGATGGTGGTAGATTGATAATACTTTGACTACTATTATTTGTGTTGTTCCTATCTTTTTAACAAAATTAATCCTTGATAAACTACTAAGGCTTCTGACTTGTTATTGGTAGCTCTCCCCAAGCATGAGGCAAATTTTGTTTCATTTTTTCAACTGGGGTCATAAATAACCCCCTTACACCTCCCATCCCTTATATATACATATTAATAACTATGTTTATCATTTTTTTTATATTTATAAATTCACACACACATTTTTTTTTTATTTAATTACTTTGAAGAAAAAATATGGTAATTTCATTAATCAAGCAACATTGTTTAAATAAGCTACAAATCACATTCTTTTCAAAACATATATAATAAAAGGAAAGCTAGGGCTTGTGCATTCTTTAAGCCAGAGAAAAACCTCTAAGTTCCTAAATCGATCATCTTGTCATATTCCAAATACTATTAGGCTCATGAGATCCTTGAATTATAATGCAAAAGATGTCAAATACATATGACCAAAAATATGAAAAAATAAAACAACATAAATCAACAAAGACTTGGCATTGTGTCCCATCCATAACCAAATCCTCACATGGGCCATGTCCCAAAATTTAAAATTACCCTTGTACCTTTGCCCACATATTTTCAAGCTCTCGATACAAGAGTTATAAGGGAATGTTTTAGAATGGAGGGATCCAATTTTAATTTATTTATTTTCCATTCTTACATGGGATGGCCATTGCATCTAAATATTGACCTTGGGATGAAGTCACCACCAATGAAGAGGGAGGAAGGGATCTTATGATATGTCTTTGAATCAAGATTGATGCCAACTTCACAATTTTTTGACATTACCAACTTTGGAGACATTGACTTAAAACCCTCATTCAATGTTGAGGGGAAGGAATTGACATTCTCAATAAGTTGGGATAAGTCCCTTGGTGAGTAGTTAATAGGAACTTCCACACCTAGCTGAACGAGAACCATGTCATTTACTACAAATACTCTTGAAAGAGATAATGAAGGGCTTGCCTTGGAATGCGAAATTAGATCAAACTCAAAGGATACAAGGCTTTTCCCAATATCTATCGTGATCTTGCAAGAGGATGGATCAATCAATCAAAAGTTGCCTATACAAATTAACACTCACATTGAAACAAGTATTAGGGATAACTTTGAAGCATCTAAACATGTCGCCACCAACCTACCATCTGTCAATGAGGGAATCAAGCACATTGACTCCTCCAACTTCATCCCATTCACATTAACTAGCAAAAACCTAAGGATCTAGTAATGAATAGCCCTAACCCTCCTTCCACATCATATGAATTAAAGACAAACATAAGTTCATTATTCCTCCTTCACCATTTGACTAAACTAACTCCAAGGATAATCCATAATATTCACCATACCTTTGGAAGGATATTGGACCACCTCAATAATCAAGAAAATAATTGTTACCATATATAATTCTACTCATGTCCTTCCTTTGGATTCATCCCCTCTTTCCATTCACCCAATCTCATCAACCTTCCTCTCTAATGGGACCTTATCCACAACACTCTCAGAGTTTGAATGAGGAACTTCAAGATTCCCTGCCTCTCTAAGAAGAACGTGATTCAAGGACAACATGATCACCTGCCTCTCTGCATCCTTGATCTCTTGGATGCTTGAAACTCTTCCTCAAAGCTAATGCTATTTTGGGACAAGCCCTAAACAAATGACCATGAGAAAATTAAAACTAATAACAAAATGGAAAATTTTCATAGTCTATGTGGTGCTCAACCTATTGATGCTCTCCCCATTCAAATACTATTTCCTCTGGAAACCCACCATCAACAAAGGAGAAAATCATGATTCACGGGATTCCCATCCATTTTGAGGTTCTTGGATTTTCTCCATGAAATGTTCCCAAACAATCTTCGACCAATCACAAAATCCTCTGATGGTGGAATGATAAACCTCTTAGCTGAACCCATAGAAGTAATAAATCATTTGAAGCCTGAGTCGAGTCAAAATTATTGTTCTAAGGTTTAGATCTTGTCTAGAAGATTCAAATCTCCATGGACCCCTATTTAAAACTACCTCCTTATCCATTAAATTATCAAAAAGAAAAAGATCAGAAACCTCTCTATAACAGGGAGATTTGTATCTTACCTCTCACTATTAATGCCCAAGAAGTGTCAATCCAATCTAACAATTTACTGATATATGAATTATAGTGACATAATTACCCTATCAATACCCTCAATTGTAATGCTTTTGCTCCATCCAAAATCTACTCAACCAAAATAAAAAAAACATTACCACATTAATAGATCAAATATTTTTTTTCTTTTTACAAAAACCTTAAAACCCTTTTAACAACACTACCTCTATCATAGTCCTCCTGCATCACCTCCATCTCTCTCACACATGTATCCCCGTATCCCCATTTCCCCTTTGTTGAAATTTTGGGAACCTAGTTTCTATACCATACTAGTTTCGAAAACCCATACTCATGACATTTTGTGCAACTTATATATATATTATACTAAGCATTATTTTATATGTTTAGTTTAATATGTCCAAGAACCATGTCAAAAGTGAAGGGAGTCATAGATCCACATTCATTCATGAATGCGATTGTGATATGCATAGCCTAAAGTGCCTTGGAAAGTGTGAAATGGAATGAAACAAACTTTGAAAAATATATATAACGTGACATATAAGTATAAAAGTAAAAGAAAATAATAAAAAATCAAAGCACCCAAGATGAGAATTGGAGTGGGCAATGTGGCCCTTCCACCCTAATGTGTGTGTAGGCCCTCCAAATATCCCTGAAATCAAACCACTTTAATGAGTAATCCTTGAATGTTGTCCTCCGAGTCAAAGTTTTAGAAATGAGGGAAAACATATCTTCCAATCGCCATAATGCATTAGGGAACAACTCTTTATATGTATCTTTCAAAGCTGATGATCACTGTCTCTGGGATTATTTGTAAAATTTGTTTTAAATCAACCAAACCCTTAGCTGTTTTGCCATCATTTCCAATCCCTTGTGCTGGAAGTATCCAAAAAGATTTCTAACTCTCATGAGTTTGTTGTGGGTGGTCAAGTATGGAATTTGAATGTTTATAAAGCAGTGAAAATGATAGCCTCCAATGTTCACTTTTGGAAAACATGAAGAAGAGAATGTCGTCTTCCTTAAAAGCCAAGCTATTGAAACCCATCATTCTAATTTCAACACTGTCATCATTCTCCCCCTACAGGAAGCCACTCCAACTTTTTGAATGCACGCGTGTCATATAAATGTGTATTGCAATCCTAGCTGGTCATTTCATAATCATTCCAAGGCCTCTCCCAGTTTGAAAAGTCTTTCATAATATTCCCCTAAAGTCATGTCTAACATCCTTTTTCTACGCCTTTACTTCATATACTTTCTAGATTCAACCTAAAGATTTTGTCATGGAAATTACACTAAATCAGGCCTTCATATTTATATTTATATTTCACGTGACTATTACAATTTCACTTTACATCTTAAGTTATAATACAATGTTAGAAAGAAAACCATGAAGAGTGAACATAAGGTTAAGTGCCACTATAGATTAGATTGCTCTCGCTAGGTGGTAGTAATTTTATTTGTAAATATAAGTCAATTTTTTTTTTTTAATTAAAATTGAAAAATATTATATTAAAACAACGGTAGTAAAGTTAAATAACATAGCATCTAAAAAGTGTTGATATATAATGTTTATACAAAAATTTCATTTGAGTCAGATAAAAAAAATTGAAAATGTTTATAGACCTTACATCTTAGTTAATCTTAGTTAATCTTAGTTAATCTTGAAAGTGAACTTCTTAAAAAAAAACACCTAAAATCTGAATTACTTTAAAAGACACGACTTAGTGAAATGCGTGGTGGTTGTAGGTCTCCTCTTGTTCGACATTAGAGGGAAGGTAATTTGGCTTTTCAATTTCCATGTCATCTTTCAGTTGATGAATGTTTCCTCGTCCTTGTGGTCCCCATGTAGAGACTTAATTGAAATCCTCCGATTTGAAACTATGGATTGAGTGTCTTTGGCAAGATTAATGACCATGTTATTTAACATGTTAAACTCTACTTCCAAGACATCGATCTTTTGCCTCTTTTGAATCGAGAGATTCATGATCGTTGCATTATGGGAAGTGCAATTGTATTCATTTTCCTGAATCTTAAAAGTCACTAAAAACAAGGAGGCCTTGTTGCCTTGAATGCCTTCTTTGTGCCTTCTCAAGGTCCTACAAATCTCTTGGAGGTCTTGGCAATCCATTTTGACCGGAACTTAAATGGTAGGGAGTTGAGTTAGATTTGACCAAGTTGAACAATACCATCAAGATACTAGTACTCCTAATAAGAAACAAAGAAACAAAGCTCGAGAACATACATGCATAGGGAAAATTATGTGCTCTCCAAAGTCCCAAGTAATTGCTTCAGGATGAGAGAAAACTCAGAAGACACAACGCAAACCCCATAATCTAGCAACATTTTCCAAAGAATAGACCCTAGAGATAAGCCAAAGACTAGCTCCTTTTGGTAATTATCCTCTAAGAGACACCAAATAGAAAAACTTGCAGACCATATTTCCAAAATATAGACCAGAGAAACACAAAGACGCTTACCCAATTGGTTTCAAAATGATTGCTTGTACACTAAATTCCATTGCAAATTTTGAGTGTGGGTTGAAGCATAATCCCACCTTACTCACGATAATCTATGTTAATGGATTCTATAGACCCGCATGTGAAGGTGATGGGCTATTGTCCTTTCAAGTCATTTCCCTGCACTTAAGCATTGATATAAGGGAGGATGACACATGGGTTACAAAATGCCAATGAGACACAACTTAACTCCATGAGACAAAGATACTTAGGGAACAATTTGTTGTATGCACTCCCCATTTTTTTAATAATTCCTTGGCTAAGGTTTGTGGCTTTATTAGCCAATAAATTGGATTGCAAGTTTATCTTCCTTAATATATAGAAGAAAGAGACTTTATTTAGATTAAAAGTCTCCTTATTGATTCAAGGAATAATTAATGCAAACTTGTTGTATATTAAGATTTAGTTTGAGACCATCATGTTTATAAAAATACTCAAATTCCCTATAATAATCAAGATGTGTATGTTACATTCTTTTGTAATAAG